>JANKKB010003488.1:0-16778 GCA_026225775.1 Bursera palmeri
AATGTTTGCCGGCGATGATGATGATGATGCACCACCACTTTCTACACCCAAGAATTCATTACTCACTCTTTTTATGCTCTGCATCCCGCATATCTCGAGTGATTCAAGGTATGGCCATTGTCCCAAAGGAGGCAAACACTCCCAATTATCACAAAACTTAAGAACTAATTTCTTCAGTGACGTCATCCAATTGGGGGATACAAACATATTTATGTTGCCTTCGTACGCTGATATCCCTAAAGCCTCTAAATTTGGAGGAAGTGGACGAAAGGCTTCAAGGAGTATTTTATGGTCATGGTGCCCAACCGGGCCAACCGTCGTTGGCCAACGGCGTTCGGTCATCCTTTCACCAAAGCATAAACTCAACTCAACCAGATTCTTTTTATTCCAAAATTCGGCCCTCTTAATTTCACTCTCATCTTTTACATATCTCAACCCGTCTATACAAAGAGATCCTCTAAGATGATTCAAATTTTTTAATCCTTCAAGGCTACATGCGTTGTTATTATTATCAGCGCTATCATTAACAATAAACGATGATAGCTTTCGAAGACAAGTTAACCTCTCAATTCCCTTTGGCATATACCTTAGAAACAAAGGATCAACTAGTATTAGATACCTTAGTTTGATTAATTTTTCCATCCTTTGAGGTAACCTTCTCAAATTCATTAAAGAAACGCTTAAAACTTGTAAATTGTATAACTCACATAAGGTTTCAGGTAATTCTTCTATTAAAATTCCCCTTAAACTAAGAAATTTCAAATATGTCAATTTCATAATTTCTCTTGGAATCTCTTTAAGGAGAAGACATTGAACACTTAATGCCCTTAAATGAGTTAATTTCTCAATATTTGAAGGGAATTTATCATTCTTTTTAAATCTCTCATAGATTAAGAGGCTATGCACCTTTTTGGGTTTAGATATAAAGATTTGATATTTAGTCTCCTTAAATAATTCAAACATTAGATGACGAGTTTTATCAAGATAAAAGTTTGTGCTCAAATTTTTACAATCATTGTCTTCAACCACAAGACATTCATTTCGAGAAAGAAATAATGCAACATCATGCACAATATCATGCATTTTACATTTTATATTACAATAATCAGAAGTATCTTTTTCAAACTCTTGAAAAAAAGATCGGGTAGCTAAGATGTTAAAATATTCTTCACCAATTATCTCGGTATCTTCATTTTCATTTTCATTTGATGACAAATAACCTTGACCCATCCATAAATAAATTAATTCTTTTCTACTTATTTCCCAATCTTTAGGAAAAATAGCACAATATAAAAAACATGATTTTACCATAGAGGGTAAATCATTATAACTCAGCAAAAGAGGAGGAAAAATACCTCTTTTAAATGATTCCAATTTCCACAATTCACTGTCTAAGATCAATTGCCACTTTTCTCTAGTTTCTTTATGGCGTAAGAGACTACCCATAGTCTTTGCAGCAAGAGGCAAGCCCTTACACTTACCTACAATTTTTCTACCAATTTCTTCTAATTTTTCACGTTCCTCAAGAGTCCTATAAGAAAAGGCTAACTTTTCAAAGACTGACCAACATGCATCTTCGGACAATTCCTTAATATTTAAAATGTCAGAGGCATAAGATTTCATTGTACGAGCAACTGTATCATTACGTGTGGTAACCAAAATTTTACTTCCTGGAAGACCAGCTTTTAAACATGTATATAATGGTTCCCATGTAGGGTAATCCTCCGTCCAAACATCATCTAAGACAAGAAAAAATTTCTTTCCCTCGATAGCTTTTCTAACTTCTTCTAAAAGAGATTCTAGAGTACTTAAATTTGCAGTCTTTTTATTAAAAGACTCAAGAATTGCTCTGGCGATCTTGAACTTATCAAAAGGATCTGAGACACAAACCCACATTTTTTTGTGGAAGTTTCTTGTAATCTCATCATCCTTGTAGGCAAGTTGAGCAAGGGTTGTTTTTCCAATCCCACCTATGCCTGCAATTGAGATGACACGGGGGCCTTTTTCTGAATCACTACTCTCAGACAACAACTTGCTTACTAAAGTCTTCCTCTCAAGATCTCTACCACATATCTCAGATAAATCAACTAGAGAGGTACTTTCTTCTCGCTTTGGTTTTTCATTACTCTTAATCACGATAAATTTGAATATTTCTATTTGTTTGGCAATAACATCTAGATCTTCATTTATTTCTTTTATCCTGAGCGCAATATCACGACGCAAAGAAATTTCTGTGATACCAAAGCAAGAACAGAGCCAGAAGAAACATACCTTCATCTTAGAGACAAGATCAGTGTTTTCATTGCTTCTCTCAATTTGCAATTTCATCTGTTCAGGATTCCAGTCGTCCAACACATCTTCCATGTCATAGGATATCTCTTTGAGCTTATCTAACCAAATTCTCACACGCTCTTCCTCGAATTGTCTCTGCTCTGCATCAATGAGCACGCCCTGAATAGCTTGAAAATTGATGGTAAGCTTTTCCACTTCTTTCTTGACATTCCCAACTACGCTGATATGTTGCCATGCCTCCTTAGTAGCGATGGAAGCAAGCTTCGCCAAGACAGCAGAAATAATTGTTGCTGCCGCCATTCTTAGAATTATAATGGCAAATAGTGAATCAACGAGTCGCAAAGTAAAGAGAAGGGAGTGATGAGATAGTAGATATGCGCTTAATAATGGTCTTGTGAAATTGTTGGCTTTGTTTCAGTTCTTTATATAGTAATTAATCAATATTTCATTTCCACAAAACGGTCAAATTGACACCATCTTTATATGATACAATTAATCAGAAGAGCTGCAGCAATGTAACGTTAAACACAAGTGGGAAGTTAAAAATAAGATTTGACGTTGTAGATTGTGATGGTAAAGCTTATAAACACAAGTTTATATATATAAATATAATATAATTAAAAGAAAAACAATTTCATGAGGGTGGTTATAGTTGGTGGAACCGATTACGTTATTATTACACAAAGAAACAAGTAATAAAAGACACTAAAAGATAAAGAATGGGTTGGTATATCTTAAAAAATCAATCACTTTCGTCACTTGTTTTGGTGTAAGATCCTAGAAATATTCACATTTATCTCGATATTATAATTAATTATAAGACAATGGTTGGATTTTGGTGATTAATCGCGTGGGTTAAGTTATACAAAGACAATTAGTAGAATAAATCAATTAGTTGAAGTTGTCAAAGGTAAAGACATCTCACCTAAGGCTAAAGGACAACTAAGCATTTGGTATAAAATTATTAAATACAATTATAATTTAATGAATATATGTTAGCCATCAGTAGTCCACCTGCAGGGGATTCCCATTGTATATTTCATTCGATTAAAGAAAGAATTTAAGGATGTAATGATTAGAATTTAAATATGACAAGTTGAACATTAAATTTGGGACGTTTCTTAACTCTTTCTGCTTGGTGGTAGACGCATACAATGTTCTAATAATTGGTGAAAGCTTTTCTAAAGCCCTTTGGAATGAGTCAAAAGGTTATGTGTGTCTTTAAATTAATTGATAAGAATAGGTTGGTTGGGACCAAGTTGGCCATTCATTAATTAAAAAGACGACTTTATATATTTTACTCATGACATCTTAGTCCTTAAGTGTTATGTAGAATATGTGCAAAATTTACAAAAGAAAAGAAAAGAAAAAGTCAAAACTCACATCTTAACGATCCATTTATATTGAATTCTACGTGTCATCCTATCCTCAAAAGTTGAGACAAAATTAGATGAATAGAAGATCCTAACCCTCTCTATTCACTTAATTTTATCTCAGTTTCTAAGGATGTAATAACAAGTAAATTTTAATATTAATGGATGACCTAAATGTGTATTTATTCTCTCTCCTTATTAATATATATATTTTTTATAACTTTGAGTCTCTTATTTGCATCAATTCATAGCTTTATCACCAATCTAAGTTCAATTTCTTTCAAACTGCTCAAATACCTCTATCTAGCTTTATAGCAGAATGTTCTTTAAAGGTTGTTGCATAGGCTGCTCCTCTAAGTTTTTACACTTCTTGCTCAGTCCTTAATTTAGAAAAAGATGTAAAGCATAATTGCTTGTCGTTGAATTGATAATTTAAAAGCCATGCATTGTTAAGCTAGCTTTATAAGTGTCTCAAGTCCAAACTGCAAATTTTAAAAATGACAATATTTTAGTTTCATAGTAAAGGCATACTGTGATGCAATTTCTAGGATTGGTGTCTTCACCATATAAATTCAGTTATTTGGTGATTCAATAATTAGGCTAATTCCTTATCCCTCTCTCCTCTTTTATACAAAGTTTAAATAGTAATAAAAATACCATTACTTATGAATGCTGAAACTTTTATTTAAATTTTGCTCATTTACAGTTTGCTTATAGCGTAAGAGATTATCAATAATTTTTATAGCAAGAGGCTGCCAGTTACACTTTTCAACCATTTTTTTTTAATCAATTTTCTTATAATTTTCCACCTCATCAAATACCTACTAAAAAATGCTACTCACCTAAACAATAATATTTNAGACAACTCATGAATGGTCATAATCAAGATTAATTCTATCGTACGTGCCACAGCTTCATTACATGTGAAAATTAAAATCTTATTTCCTCCATAGACACTATTCTTTAAACCATGATAAAATGATTCCTATTTGTTATTGTCGTTTGTCCACACATCATCTAAAACGAGAAGAAATTTCTTAGCCATTATAGATTTTCGAATACATTGCATAAAATATTATGATTCTTCTAAATTAGAGTAAAAAATTAGGCTTCGGAGCCTTGGCAATCGTTTTGACAATTATAAACTCATCAAAGGGATCCCATATATATAAACCCATNGCTCTTGCTTAAAAATAACTTTCGGGTGACCGGGAAAATTACAATAACCCCCCAATTAAATTTAAAGGAAACACTTAACCCTACACTTTTATTAAACTTCATTCACCCCCCAAATACCCCTAAAAAACTAACACTTACCCTCCAAATATTTGGGGGGTAAGTGTTAATTTTGGGAAAACAGTGATAATTTTTTGGGGGATAAGTGTTAGTTTAATAAAAGTGTGGGGTTAAGTGTTTTCTTGAAATCTAATTGGGGGATCAGAGTAAATTCCCCGGTGACCACGTTATTATTGCAGGCTAGTTGAGTAAGGGTCGTCTTTCCCATTCCTCCCACGCCTACAATTGAGATGACATGAAGACCTCAATGCCTCATACAACTCTCGCATAATAAATAGCTTAATAAAGTACCCTTTCAACTTTCCTACCATATATCTCAGCCTCATCAACTTTCATACCATATATAATGATATCAATATATCAAATAAGCTAAAAGAGAAATTAGAAATTTTCTTAAATTTGATTAATTTTGAGCTTAAAAAATAAAAAGAAAATTGATACATGATATAATATAATAATATTAATGTATCAAATGAGCGAAGGGAAATTAGAAAAGTAATTTGAATTTAGTAAAGAAATTTTTAAACTAATGAAAAATTAAAAAAATAGTAAAGGTAAAATTGTGAGATGAATTTATTAGTTAAAAATTAAAGTAAATAAAAGTCAATATAATGATATTAATATACCAAATGAGCTAAAAGTGAAATTAAAAAATCAATTCAATTTAGTTAAAAATTAAAGTAAATATGTTAATTTGAATGTCCATTTCCTCGTCTTAAACAGGGAATAACGAGGTTTTTATTAACTTTAATTACGTAAAATACAAATAGCACATGCATTAAAAGACCATTCTTCTGAACCTTTTTAAAGCCACGGTGCGTTTGAAATAGAAATGAGAGAGATGCCTATTCCAATTTGTTCTCCAACTGGAATTTTCATCTTACAAAATGATATATCGTTTGTCTACATGACTGAAAGATGACATGTAATCTACTTACAATAGTAGTAAACACCATAGCGGACTGGCAGAAAAGCAACTTGTATTCTTGTGAATGACTGAAATTCATGAAGACAGAAAGACATAAACCCAGTTATCCATTTCCTTGTCAAAATTTTCACCTTCTATAGATTCAGATACGGGGAATTATAAGTTCCGGCTTCAGCAGGCATCTCCAGGGGAGCAGAAAGATGAACGGTGTCTGAGTCTTACTGTCAGAGTTTGCATTCTGCCACTTTCATCACCCGGCTTCTTGCAACAGCATGAGCCATTCTCCACCAAGGCTCCCGCGGCCTTGCTATTCTTGCCACATTAAACTTGTTTAGCTCACAAAAAGGCATGCTAGCATTGATAAGTAGGGCAAGAGAGAACGTATAAGCATAAGGCCATCTATTTATTATTTTTTCAAAATCATAGTAAGAAAGAATAAATAAACTGGAGAAAAGATATGGAGCATCACTAACAAGCTCAAATATTTGGGACACTAAGTGATCCAGAAATGTTACCTTAGTGTCAGCTGGTAGGACTTTCTGTTGGTTTTGTCCAGGATTTGGTATCTGAAAGGTACCAAAAACAGAGAAAAATCATCTTGTGTTCTCTTGATCGCACATCCTCTTTGTTTGGTTCTTCATGTAACGGACACCAGCCAGGGAGATAAGAAATTTGCAATAATGTGCCCATATGACACCATTTCACTATGCATGATCAGATACCTCCCAAAGTGATATGTGAACCTGCCAATTACCAAATATGAAATCAGACATATTCATGAATGTACTCAAGATCCAGCATAGCCCATGGCATCAGTTACTGAAAATACCTTTAATTAACCTTGTATATCCAGGCGACAGTTTGCTTCCTCTGCAAATTTGGTTTTCCCCCAGAATTTGATGTCTGGTTTATAAATAGCTTGAGGAATCTTTACACACAAATAAAAAAGAAAAAAAAAATTGTTTGTCATAGATTGAAAACTCAATGTATATAAACCTTATAATGACTGAAATGAAATAAGATAGTCCCAGCCACTTGCCTAGTTTGATGTCATACACCATCATTTGACATTGATTCTTCAACCATACAAGACACTTCCGTCTATTAGCTCTAATCTTACCAATTTAACAGGTTTTTGATAAATTGACAGTGTCTCTTTACTGACAAAATCTGCAAAAAGGATATCTGGAAAAAGGGACAGTCTATCTATACAGACAGTACAAACTCAATCATTGACAATAGTAATATAAAATATAATTTTACTTTGTCAAGACTTCTATTAGAGACGCTTATTCTTATGAAAATGCTTCTACCACAATACGAAAAGACAAATTTAGGTGACTAACAGCATTATCATAGAATAGGACACTACCTGTCAAGTAATCTAGTGGTGCCACCCAAATTGAGTTCCCACCGGCTTTGGCTTGGGTTCATACCTTGTCTTTTTCGGCCTGTTCTTTATGCAACAAAACGTTGACCGCATGCACAAAAATGAGTTTACATGCCTCTGGAATTCAACGCATAACTCTCATTGCAATATTTAAACCTGACAATACCTAAATATTATTTCAAAATTCTGAATTCCAAACAATGAGAATATGAGATATCCCATAAAAATCAGTTTTAGCTAGCTGGATTAATTCAGTGATTATGAAAAATGCTCATGATGAGCATTCATCACCTGTCAAAGTATCGAATAGAATCTAAGGTTCTGTTGCAAAGAAATATCTAATAGCCCTAATGAAAAACAGAAGAATACAAAGGAATGTCAAGCATTGAAGAGGGTTAATTCTCTCCCAGGAGACTAGCTCCAATTTCTCACTCCCCTCTTCTCTTTATTCCCTTCCCATATTCTAACAGAATTTGAAAAACTCCCGAACTGTCCATTCACACAGTACGTCCACTTAACTAACTAACTTCCCTGCTTTGCACACCTGGCATACGTAAAACGTATGGGCGGCTTACCAGTATCCTTCAAGTTCAATGACAAAATCTACAAGCAGGACACAGTGAATTGGTGACATCTAAGATATTTTGTTCACATGCCATCTCTGAAAGGAAAGGAAATAATAGAATCAATCATACACCATATCTATAAGATTCAACTGGTCTTCCATATTCATATAAAGAATTCTTCCGCTCAGTCTGAAAGATTTTGAACATTTTGTCCATTAAACCTGCAAAGATAAAGATTCTGGTTTTTTATCATTTCCATGTCAAAGAAAGAACATTTCGCACTTTGAGATCCTTTACTAACATAGCCAAATCAAGAAACTTGGAATTTTAACTGTTCATATTGAATAGCCTTTTGGAAGGATCAATTTTATAACTACCATAATGCAGTTATTGCCTAAGTAGGCAGAATCACTATGTAAGCGCCATTTACTATCAGATACGGAATTACTAAAATGATTTCTTGTTAAGATAATTCTTAATTTTCTTGTTGTAAAAGGTAATGCAAATTATTATTACCATCATTATTATATTTTTTGCTCAGATTTGTAGAAGCTCTTATTGTCAGAAAATTGCTTATGCCACTTCAACAACAAACTAGACGCCCTTAAAAGCAAAGACAATTTTTAAAGTGGAAAGTTTTCCCCTCAGGCTGTTATTCAATACATTTCCCTCCATTTCATTCTTCAAATATTAAGCTTGCCTTACTTTTTTGAAATTAAATTAACTGAAAGCACTCACACCAGCCCCCTGGTAACAATAAATGGGACTTGTTCAAATCAGATAATACTCTGCATGCGCTCCCACTCCCTTGGCATTTGCATTTCCTGTAAAGATCATGGAGTTTTAGTCCAAACTGCATAATTTTCAGAATAAAGGCAGCCGAAAACAACAAAAGATTTCATATCCCACCATATCACATTATTATTGCCTATGGCATGAAGGTTATATTCTCACCTCATATCTCTAGCGCCAAAGTTAAAGACTACGGTACTAACAGTCATTTGATTCGATGGAGGAACTGGCTGAAGTTGGTATTGCCTTCGGCATTTGAAAGTAGAGCAACATCATCTTCTCCTCTTGGTCACAACTTCTCTTTTAAGCTCTTCTCAGATCTCAATGAAAGAAACACTGGCCACAGGAGAAGATATTCACAAGCCTCTGGGATCCAGTACCTCTTCCTATGATATTTAAAAACCCAAAAAAAGTCCCTTCAGAGTGTGTTAATCTGCAAAGCAAGGAAAGTGTGATTAATAAGCTAGAAAGAATTCATTGAGAGAATGCAAAATTGGTAACATGGTTCTGTGAAAGAGCAGAACTTATATACATGAGTAGCAGGTGGTTGCCTGCGTCTTCTCAATGCAGCAGCATTTTCCTTCGGGTTGTACTTGAAACTTTAAGCTCTTCTCAGATCTCAATGAAAGAAACTTTAGTATGCTGACTAAATATTATGACAGCATGTCCTGCACAGATGATGGAGTTTTACTCCAAACTGCATAAATTTCAAAACAAAGGTAGAAGAAACCAACAAAGGATTTCATATTATGATATTTTGATCAAACATATCATAATAAAGAAAGGCTGAGCAGCAAGAAGTCTAAAGTGCTAAATATCAAACGTGTTAGAATATAAACATTTTACCAGTTTTAGATCAAAATATCAATTCTTCCATCTTCTCCAGGTTGTCAAATTCTGCTATTTCTCTCTTGTATGCCCAAAAACCATGAAAACATATGGTGGTAAAGGTTCATGTGCCTCCAGTATTAAATGGTTCTAGCCCTGTAACATGAAACCATGACATTTAAGATGGTAGAGAACACACAGTCAAGAAGTTTCTATAAAAATATGCTTATACTCAGTTACCTAGTTCATAATCCTATCAAAGTAACAGTGAGAGAGAATCTGAAAAAAGCTTCTCTTTATGTCCTAGATAGCAAATAGTAGAAAGAAGGATGAGAAAAGTTACCTGTAGATCCGTGCCAGTCTTCTCTTTCCAAAAATCAATTAACTGGATGTGGACTCCCTCTGGCCCTGTTTTCTCTTCCTCCATTCTTCATGTTGTTTCTTTAGAATTTGGTTACATATTAACATAATGTTTTCGAATTCCAATTCCTCTAACGTCGTCCTCTGGAAAAGCTCTTCTGGCACTTCTGTTAAATTGGTGCACCGTGGAAATTTTAAGGATCGAAGATGTGGCATGATTGTAATATCTTCTTCATCCTTCCTTGCAATTCCATAATCCCATTTTACCCAGTTTTCCAAATGATCGAATCGAAGAGATTTCAATTTGGGAAATACAATAATTTTTGAAGAAGACGATGATGATGATGACCCACCACCACTTTCTACACCCAAGAATTCATTACTCACTCTTTTTATGCCCTGCATCCCGCCTATCTCGAGTGATTCAAGGTATGGCCATTGTCCTAAAGGAGGCAAACACTCCCAATTCTTACAAGAATGAAGAACTAATTTCTTCAATGTGGTTAGTGACGACATCCAATTGGGGTATACAAATATATTTTTGTTGCCTTCGTACGATGATATCGCTAAATCCTCTAAATTTGGAGGAGGTGGACGAAAGGCTTCAAGGAGTATTTCATTGTCATCGTGCCCAACCCTCGTTTCCCCCCAGATTTCGGCCATCCCCTTAAACCGTAAACTCAAGCTAAGCAGATTCTTTTTATTCCAAAATTCGGCCCCCTTAATTTCACTCTCATCTTTTACATATCTCAACCCTCGTATTTCAAGAGATCCTCTAAGATGATTCAAATTTTTTAATCCTTCGAGGCTACATACGTCGTTATTATTATCATCACTACCATTAACAATAAACGATGATAGTTTTCGAAGACAAGTTAACCTCTCAATTCCCTTCGGCATATACCTTAGCCCGAAAGAACCATCCAGTATTAGATACCTTAGTTTGATTAATTTTTCCATTCTTTGAGGTAAACTCCTCAACTTCATTAAATCAACACTTAAAACTTGTAAATTGTATAACTCACATAAGGTGTCAGGTAATTTTTCTACCTTACTTCCACTTAAATGAAGAAATTTCAAATATGCCAATTTTGTAATTTCTCTTGGAATCTCTTTAAGGAATAAAGAGTCAACACGTAATGTCCTTAAATGAGTTAATTTCTCAATATTTGGAAGGAATTGATCACGCTTCTTATGCGTATCATAGATTAGGAGGCTATGCACCTTTTTGAACTTAGATATAAAGATTTGAGATTTATTCTCCATAGATGATCTAACCATTAGATGACGAGTTTTATCTAAAGAAAATTTTGTACTTAAATTTTCAAAATCATTGTCTACGACCACAAGACATTCATTTCGAGAAAGAAATAATGCAACATCATGCACAATATCATGCATTTTACATGTCATATTATAACCCTTAGAAGTTTTTTCAAACTCTTGAAAGAAAGATCGGGTTGCTAAGATGTTAAAATATTCTTCACCAATTACCTCCATCTCTTCATTTTTATTTTCATTTGTCGACAAATAACCTTGAGCCATCCATAAATAAATTAATTCATTTTTATTTATTTTCCAATCTTTAGGAAAAATGGCACAATATAGAAAACATGATTTTACCATAGGAGGTAAATCATTATAACTCAGCAAAAGAGGAGGAAAAATACCTCTTTCAAATGATTCTAATTTCCACAATTCACTTTCTAAGATCAATTGCCACTTTTCTCTAGTTTCTTTATGGCGTAAGAGACTACCCATAGTCTTTGCAGCAAGAGGCAAGCCCTTACACTTACCTACAATTTTTCTACCAATTTCTTCTAATTGTTCACGTTCTTCAAGAGTCCTGTAAGAAAAGGCTAACTTTTCAAAGACTGACCAACATGCATCTTCGGACAATTCCTTAATACGTAAGATGTCAGACGCATATGGATTTATTGTACGAGCAACTATTTCCTTACGTGTGGTAACCAAAATTTTACTTCCTGGGAGACCATCTTTTAAACATGTACATAATGGTTCCCATGCAGTGTAATCCTCCGTCCAAACATCATCTAAGACAAGAAAGAATTTGTTGCCCTCAATAGATTTTCTAACTTCTTCTAAAAGAGATTCTAGAGTAGTTAAATTTGCAGTCCCTTTTTTAAAAGACTCAAGAATTGCTTTGGCGATGTTGAGCTTATCAAAAGGATCTGAGACACAAATCCACATTTTTTTGTGGAAGTTTCTTGTAATCTCATCATCCTTGTAGGCAAGTTGAGCAAGGGTTGTTTTCCCAATCCCGCCCATGCCTACAATTGAGATGACATGGGGGCCCTTTTGTGAATCACTACTCTNGGATCTGAGACACAAACCCACATTTTTTTGTGGAAGTTTCTTGTAATCTCATCATCCTTGTAGGCAAGTTGAGCAAGGGCTGTTTTTCCAATCCCGCCCATGCCTACAATTGAGATGACATGGGGGCCTTTTTGTGAATCACTACTCTTAGACAACAACTTGTTTACTAAAGTCTTCTTCTCATAATCTCTACCACATATCTCAGATANAATCGACAAAAGAGGTACTTTCTTCTCGCTTTGGTTTTTCGTTGCTCCTAGTCACTTCAAAATTGAACATGTCCTTTTGTTTGGCAATAACATCTAGATTTTCAATTATTTCTTTTATCTTGAGCGCAATATCACGACGTAAAACAACTTGTTTGACACCAAAGGAAGGAGAAGGAAGGAAGCAACATACCTTCTTCTTAGAGACAAGATGATCAACATTTTCATGGCCTCCCTCTATTTGCAATCTCATCCTTTCAGTATTCCACTCGTCCAACACATCTTCCATGTCGTAGGATATGTCTTTGAGTTGATCTAACCAGAATCTAACAGTTTCCTCCTTCACTTGTCTCTGCTCTGCCTCAACGAGCACGGCTTGAATAGCTCGAAAATTGGTGGTAAGTTTTTCAACCTCTTTCTTGACGTCCCCAACTAGGCTGACCTGTCGTCTTGCCCCCTCAAAAGTGATGGAAGCAAGCTGCTCCAACACAACAGAAAGAATTGCTTCGGCTGCCATTACTCAGAATCAGATGGTAAATAGTGAATCAACGAGTCGCAAATCAACAGAAGGAACTGATGAGATAGTAGATATGCGCTTAATAATGGTTTTGTGAAAGTTGTTGGCTTTGTTTCAATTCTTTATATAAAAATTAATCAATATTTCATTTCCACGAAGCGGTCAAAATTGACACTTTCATTATATGATATATTTAATTAGAAGAGCTACGGCTAGAGATGGCAAAGGACTAGGCTAAGCCTGGGTTGGCCTGGCCTGGCGTATATGTTACAGTACAAGTTTGTCTTGAGCTCAGGCCAGGCTTCAGGCCTGTAGGTCATTGTAGTATTTTATTTTTTTATTAATTTTTTATTTTTATAAATTAAAAAATAATTATAAAATAATTATAAAATTTTAAAATAGTAAATAGTGATAGGTTTGGTAGGCCTGGATCAAATAGTGTGGACCTTGAGTCAGGCCTAAGCCTTTTTTTTTAAGGCCTGACCCATAGGCCTGCCAAACCTACCCAAAATACATCGGGCCCGGTTTGTTCCATCCTTTTGTCATCACTAGTTGCAAGCAATGTTCCTTGGCGACACGCTACTTTATAGAAAGAATCGAAATTGCCACGTCATGGCCACCGTATAACTTTGTAACTCTTAGCCAACGTATATATATTTTGGTAGAATTGTAGAAACCTCTGCCACTTGCTATATCAGCACCAATTCCAAATCATATACGTGATAAGTAGACAAGTGAATATAATGATAGCTAATTTTCTATTTTTATTTTTAGCAACGTTACACATGATTGTGATTTTCTTCACATTCCAAAGCATATTTTTAATAACCTTCATAATTTTATTAATAATACAATTTCATTTTTGTTTATTATCATTTATATCTGTCCATTTTTTAAATTATCCTCCACTACACTATTAAAAAAAAAAAAAGGCATATGTAGTAGACACACACTGACTAATTTGATGATTTGGGTCTTGTCCATTTTGATAGATATGATGGTAAAGTGTTTGATACGTTTTAATCGAAAAAGAGGTTGTAATTCAGTTTAGTATTTTAACGCATGTAGTAAACACACACTGAAATAGGCCTAGCTAATAGTAACTTCAAACAGTTTTATTCTCAATTTTTTTTGGCTGAAAAATGCAAAACGAGCCGGGGAAGACGAAACATTCATGAAGACCATACCCCTAGCTAATAGTAACGGCAGAGTAAATAAACTGAAACGGGCCTGAAGATCATGCCTGTTTCAGTTTATTTAGTCTGCAGGCTACAGTCTTCATGATTATTTCGTCTTCTTCGACTTGATTTGCATTTTTTTGGCTGATTTCAGCACTCCCACAACCAAAACAACAAGAAAGTCACTTCCTAGTAAACTTACAAGACAACCAATCTACTACAAAAACACTTTCAAATACACTTCAATCTACTTTAATACATTGCAAGAAGGAAGAAACTTACCCCAAGTTGGAGAAAGAGAGAGTTTTTCTAATGAGTGAGAGATTTTTGGTGCGATTCATCAAGGTGGAGAAGGAATTTAGAGTGAGAGAGTCTTTTTTGAGTGAAAAGGGAGGAAATGATGGGGATGGGGTAGGGAGGGGTATTTTGGTCCAAATGGTTAAAGTTGGGTAGACAAATCAAAAAGTTGTCGAAACATGCTGTTTTTCATTACATCCCTCCAAATTTGGTTATTTCTCATCAAATTTGATAAGCGCCGTTATCTATGATACGTTAAACAACTTATTTAACATGGTAAATTTTATTACTGGAGGTTGAGTTCGGCTAGACTATCAAAAGAATTAAGATTGTACTTAATCTTAAAGCAACCCCTCTAGTTTGGTTATTTTCCATATTTCTTCTAAAAATTTTGAGGTGAATAATCATGAACCTTTGGGAAGGTAAGTGATATTTTACCTGTGAACGAACTTTCGTCCGATACAAAGGAACCCCAGAAATTTACACGTGCGCAACCAACAGAACTGGGAGAGATACCAACAGACGAAGAAGTAACCAAGAAAGTTCAGAAACTACTTCAGCAACAAGAAAATCAAACCAAAACAAATTAAATCCAAAAAAAAAAAAAAATCCCCAATTTGTTTACATTTTCTGAAAACCCTAATCTTTTTTTAATTCAAATTTCACCGGTAAGTGCTCCAATTTCTTGCCCCAATTTAGCTCTACATTATTGGGTTCTTATTTATTTTTTCTATTTTGGTTGTTCTGTTCCAATTTTTGTCTAGGGTTTTGTTTTGCTCGAGAAAATGAAACCCTAGGCTCATTCTGTTTTTGGGTTTGGATTAGGGAGATTAATCGATAAAGATTATCAGAAATGGAGCTGTTAAATAGCTTGTATAGTAGGAGAGGCCCCAAGTTTCGTGGGGTTTTTTGTACAATCTGTAGCATTATTATGTTTTTCTTGTTTTACGATCATGTAGATGTGATGAAAAACCCAATTTTAAGGCAATCTTCATCGTTTATTGATCATAGGTTGGCTCAAAATCCTGTATTGAATAAAGGGTCGAGTCAATTTTTGGTAATTCATCGGAGGATGATCCAAATCAATGACAATTCATCAACTTCAGCTAATAATTTGACTGCAGGCAATCCTGCTTTGTGTGCTGGATTGTTTGATCACAAAGGTTATCCTAATCAGTGTGAGTTCTTGAAAGCGAACCCGGAATGTTCATCCGGGGGATTCTTTGATTACATTAAGTTCTTGTATTGTGATTGTGGAGATTTTAGACTTTTGGGTTATGTGGTGTTGGGTATTTGGCTGGTTGCATTGTTTTATCTATTAGGGAACACTGCAGCCGATTACTTTTGTTGTTCATTGGAGAAGCTCTCAAGTCTGTTGAAGCTGCCTCCAACAGTTGCTGGTGTTACGCTCCTTCCACTGGGAAATGGAGCACCAGATGTGTTTGCAAGTATAGCTGCTTTTATGGGGACAAACACTGGTGAGGTTGGGCTTAATAGTGTGCTGGGTGGTGCCGTGTTTGTTACATGTGTTGTTGTTGGGACGATTTCACTGTGTATTGCAGAGAAGGGAGTTCAGATTGATAGGAAATGCTTTATAAGAGATGTAGGTTTCTTCCTTTTTACACTTGTGTGCTTGTTGATAATTTTGGTAATCGGGAGGGTGACTGCTGGGTTGGCTATTGCATTTGTTTCAATCTATGTGATTTATGCATTTTCGGTGGCTGCAAATGAGATTTTGAGGAAGCATGCAAGGAGGTTGAAATTGGATGTTGTTACACCATTGCTTCCTGTTAGAGGAAGTATATTTGCTCGAGGAAGTGAGGAGGATCTTTCGGTGTACAGTTCGCTGCTTGACCTTGAAACTGAGGATGATCCACCACAACTCCATCCTTCCTTGCCTCAATGGATGTGGGCTTCAAATGTGGCAATATATTCGAACCATTTAAAAGCCAATGAGTTGGATCATGAAAGGCCTCCATGGGGGTGGACTGATGAGGCCACTCAAAATAGTAATTCATCCTTTTCATGTTCTAAATTAATTTTGCTGTTGGAGTTGCCATTGACAGTGCCAAGACGATTAACTATTCCTTTAGTTGATCAGGAAATGTGGTCGAAGCCGTATGCTGTAGCCAGTGCTTTATTGGCACCAATTCTTCTGGCATTTCTGTGGAGTAGCCAAGACAATATAAGTTCTCTAAGCAGATTGACTGCATATTTTATTGGAATCGCTGTTGGTTGTACACTTGGTGCACTTTCTTATCGCTTTACTTTATCTGATTGTCCACCTCAGAATTTCTTAGTTCTATGGGTTTTAGGGGGATTTTTCATGAGTATCATATGGTTTTACATGATTGCTAATGAGCTTGTAGCTTTGTTGGTGGCATTTGGTGTTATATTTGGGATTAATCCTTCTATCCT
>JANKKB010003489.1:0-12600 GCA_026225775.1 Bursera palmeri
AAAAAAAAAATCGATAAAGATCAATAATCCTAATTCAACTAAACAACCAATATTTAGAATTTAATTTTCTTCTCTCGATCTCTCTCCCTTTTGCCTTCCCTAGCCACAAGCCACCGACCTCACCCAGCATTTTCCAGAATCTTGAACTCAAAAAACCATCCCACAAACCATACACACTTATCGCCACTCCACCAAAACACACCGTCAGTTGGCTTGGAACCTAGAAAGCAAGAGCCACCATCAATCGGAAAATCTCCAATGGCAAAGACAGAACAGAAATCTTCAAAAGCCAGAATTAGCTCCACCAATAACACAACACACGAAAGCCCACCGCCAATAGCCAACGACCAACGTGATGTGGCATGACTTTCTTTGATCTCGTGCCTCCGCTTTGTAACAATGTCTCACTCGTACCAAGCCATACCGCACACCGCCACTACAGACAATCACATCCCAGCCAACAGAGCGAAGGCCCCACGCGTCACTGTCAGTACTATCAATCTTTCTTGTTTATTGTTAATGTCTTTCTCCCTCATAATTTCATCACTATTTTCTCTATCTCTTTTTATCTGGTGTTTCTCGTTCAAAATCCCAAAATTTCCAAATTGATTAAAAGCCTAAAATAGAAAAAGACAAAAATACCCCTAATATATGTTATGCATGTCCTACATCACTTAGGTGTATATCATACTGTATGTCATTCATGAAATGGATTATACATGTGTTGACTTTAGAAATATTAATAATTCAACCTATATCATGCTACTCAGGTATAAGGTGAGTGTTCTCATTATGTTGGTTGTTATTATGGGAATCACTTTTCCAAAAAATAGTAAAAAATTATTTAAATTTATAAAAATTATTTAGTTTATGAAATATATCTTTATTTTTTTGTAATTTTTTATTAATTTTTAAAGATTTTATATTATTTTATTATTTTAACAAATAAGATATTGATAAAACTCTTTAATGTTAGTTAGTTTCAAAAAATTATAAAAAATAAGAATTTTTATGTTGATTTATAATCAACATGGATGAGTTTATAAGTTTTACGTATATCAGAAGAATATTTATCTTGAGTTATTACTGTAGTACCGTTAGATATAATTAACAAAAATTAAGTTTTAAAAGATAAATTAATTTTATATTCAACTGAAATGTTAACTAATCTTTAAAATTTTTCAGGGTTAAAAAAAATACCTCTTTTGTTTTCTGTTCTCAAGTTACTAAGATGTTTCGGTTTTCTTTAGGTGGTCTCTTGCTAGTCCGTCAATTGGAGACTAGTTTTTGTAAAGAATGGTGTACTTAATTTTGTGGAAGATTTTGTATTTTATCAGTAATGTAACAAGTGGGTGAAATCCAAAAGGGGCAGAAGTGATATTTACAGTGTGAAAATGGGACGCGTGAGCGCCGTGGAGTAGGGGAGAGTGGTGGTTATAAGGTTGAGACACAAGTGGAATCTCGGCCAAGTAAGTACGACGTCACAAATGAGCACAACTGACGAAAAGAGTTGAAAAAAATGGTCTAAGACCAAGCAGACACAGTCCAGTCATGTTAAATCAAAGATACCATAATCTTACTAACAACGCAACACGATCACTACTGCATATACACACACATATGATATGATATATATAATTTTTCTCTTTCTGTCTTGTCTCTCTCTGCTTCATGAGTCATGACTATCATCGATCACGTGACCTCCTGGCCAAACCAAAACCCTTCTTACTGAAGAGACCTTACTCACTCACTCTCACCACTCTGTCTTCGCTGCTGTCTTATGTCTCCTCTCTGTGTGTGCGCTACAGTGATTTACCAGAGAGAAGAAAGTGAAAAAACAAGAAAAAGAGCAAAAGGGTATCTCTCTCTTTGCCTTGTTGTGTCTCTTATCTATCTATCTATCTACGTATCTATTCTATCCCCTCTATCAAGTCTTTGTTAGAGTAAGAAAGGAATACATACATTCAGAGAGAAATATATATATATATATATATATAGAGAGAGAGAGAGAGAGAGAGAGAGAGAGAGAGAGACTGTTTGTGTATAAGAAATGCAGCAGCACCTGATGCAGATGCAGCCCATGATGGCAGCCTATTATCCCAACAACGTCACAACTGATCACATTCAACAGGTTCTCTTTCTCTCTTCTCTGTTTCTTTCTTTAGTATCTTTGGCTATTCTTTTTTTCACTTTCTCAAGCAATTTCTTGTGTACTTTGGTGTGTATTCGATTGCTTCTGATGAATGGATGTGTAGAAAATCTTTGTTCCTATTTTTGGTCAAAGTTTTATCTTTAGTTTTAATGGCAAGTGGGTTTTTGTTGTCGAATCTTCGGTGAGCGCTTGTAGGTGGGTGATTTTTTTTTACATGTTTTAATGTTCATTCATTCTCCGATTCTTCGTTTTCTTGTGCTAAGCTTTTGTAAAGATATTGTTGAGCGTTTGCAAATAGGTATTTGTTGCTTTGTTTTCGTCAAATACTGCAGCTTTTATCTTCCTGATATCTCAGATTATTTGAAATCTTGTGTTGGTGGGTCGAGATTTGCTTCCTGTAGTGTTTCATACTCTCGTTCTTTATAATGTTTACTTTTGTGTTCTTTTTTTTATCACAGTTTATGTACTCTAATCTTCCTCCTTTGTTGGTGTCTTCTCTTCTTGCTGAGAGAGTGTTTTCTTTAGATTGAGAATGAAAGGTTTTGAAGGACTTAAGAATTATACTGGTTACCTTTCCTATGTTCTTATGGATGTATCATGGATATCTTCCGTTTTGTTACTACCACTTCAGTAAAGAACGGAAGACTTCGAGCTAAGCGCCGAAATGATTCATATTTGTGCTTCTGTTTCGTAAAATCGTTACTTTAACGCTGTAGGGAATAATATGGATTAGTTATGCGGAAAACATGATGCATTGCTTAAATGCAGAACACTAGAGGAAAGAATGAAAGAGATAAATGATGAAAACTGATTGAAAAATAAAATGAAAAATATGAGAGAAGAATCTCAAAAGTGACTTGACCACAGGCCATNTCATAAGTGTAGCAAGCTCCTTTCAAATCCAGATGAAACCGGCTGCTGAAACTATGGGTTGGTTGGGGGAAGTTCAAAATGGCCAGTTTGGCATCTTAAACTAACCTTAGTACCGTTTCCATCATTGATTTCCTTTTTGTATCTTTTAGGGACTGATTAGTAAATCTAAACAGAACACAATTCCTCATCTGCAGGGATCATATGCATGCTAAACTATTAAAGAACTATTCCCTCACTATGGTGTTTGTCTACATCTTTTCTTGTTAGTGGTCCTTTCTGATGTTTCCATATAATATGTTCTCTAATGCTATTGTGGTCCTCTCTTGATAGTCTATTGTTGGTGGTCCTCACTGAATGTATCCTGATAAGCTAGATATCTTTGTCACAAAATCTATTGTTCTTGAGGCTATCTTGCCGTTGACTAAAATAAAATAAATTGTGTCAAGAACAATCACTGTAAAGATTTCAGTCGTTGTTTAGAAACATGTATAATACAGGCTTAAAAAATGGGGGAAATATATAGTACCAAGTCTTGTGCTTGTGTAATTTATGTTTCCAGTGTATATGTTCTAGCCTAGCCTACCAAGGACTCACCCACTTTGATTGAATAATATAAATTGTTGTATGATTCCTAAGTTTTTACACGATAGCAGAGGAGACAACTTTTTGACTATTATTAGTTTCAATGTTGCTTCAATACTCTTTTTGGCAAAAAGATGATGATAGTAGGACTGTTTGCAGTGGTTGAGGGACTGTTGTTTGTTGAGAAGATCAATTGAATTTACAGATATGGTGTTATTTGTAAAATGAGTATGGGAATTGTGATGACGGTTAAATCGTGGAGAAGAATGGTGGAAGACAGGTACGACTTTGGTGAAGGGGATGGAAAATCATGGTTTGACTCAACATTGTTAAGTTATTGGGTGAAGCATCTCAAAAGCCAGCAGCTTCTTAGACGGCTCTAACTATATTAGTCCTGAAAGTAGGGGCAGTGATTTTTTTAAATGTCAATTTTTGGAATAATCTCTTGAGTGGTGTTTTCCCTTTTGGATAGAGATTTCTGGGATTTTCTTATTCATAGATTCACAGCTTGAGTGCCTATCTGATATCCATGCAAACATATTGGGAGGTTGCCTTGGCCTCAAAAATAAGCTTACTTTGTTTAAAGTGATAGTGAATATACTACTCACTGTGGACAACTTCATTGCTAGAAATTGTAGTATAACTATATAGTTAAGTGCCTTGCAAAATCAATCCAAGCGATTTAGTTGCTTGTGCATTTTTGGTTGTTTTCTTTTAGAAACTTGGTTCTGTATGATGCCTTGGTTGGTGAGTTCAGCATGGTTAGGGGGTTGGTTTGGAGGTGATTGGAGGGAAAGCGTAGAACTATTTCCATGTTTGCACATTTATGTCTCGCTTATTCTTGGTTAATATCTTTGTTCTTCCTGGATTGCCAATAGAGGATTGTTTGGGTAATTTTTTATTTTAATTTCCTTAGTTGTTTATAAGTCAAATATTGAGGGATATATAAGATAAGATACTTTTGGCTCCTTAAGAAAGTTATGGGTTGAAAATTTTCTTATCTGATTTCACTATATTGATTTCTACTTTCCAAATTTGTTCGGCACCTAAATTGTGTGGTTAAGAAAGAAAGAGAACATTGGGTTCAAAACAGTCTTAATATTTTAATATCTGCTCATTCTTCGACCTCTGTCTGCATATTGAAAATAACATGAGAAGATGTTGATTTGCTTAAGAAACTAGTTTGTATTCAATTTAACAGTTTTTTTATTCCTTTCTGTTGTTCCTTCCATTATCAAATTGGGGCTCCATTTACTATCCATGACTCATACTACAATTTTTCCTTGGATGTTTATCATTTTTTGAGTTTTAAGCTGCCCATTGTGTTACTAAATTCTTTGATGTTATGGTTATTTATGCATGCAGTATCTGGATGAGAATAAGTCGTTGATTTTGAAGATCGTTGAGAGCCAAAGTTCTGGAAAGCTGAGCGAATGTGCAGAGTGAGAACTAAAACTCCTAATTTATTTTTCCTTATAATGGATTGTACTTTGCATACATTCTGTTTTCTTTTCTTGCAAATATCTCAGCAGTATGATGAAACTTAACTTTCTTTTAACCCAGAGTGTTGGTTTAATGTTTCTGTTTCCTTGGATTTACATTTTGTGTATTATGATGAAAAGAGAAATGGCTACTATAATGAAGTTTGGTGATTGTTTTGTGTGATGGAAAGTATTTTGAGTAAGAGGTGTGGATAATTATCTGGATGCTAGCAGTGGCTTTGTTTTTAGCATGTTCTTTCAGGAAAAGCTTTAAAAAAAAATGCTATGCACTTTTTTACACATTACAGTTTTTGATTAATCAACTTTTAGGTTCACATTTAGTGATTTCTCTTCAGAGCTAGGGTTCAAAAAAGTTTTTCTCTAATGACCTATACTGATTTGAGATGTTTTATTATTTATCTCTTTCCCTTCAAGTTATGGTCTGCTGCTGAAATGAAATTGATCTTACGATGAAGTTTTATGTATTAGAAATATGTTGCAATCTGAGAAGTGGGCTGTGCATCTTATGTGTTTCAATCTGACGTGAAATTGAGCTTTACATAATTTAACCACTTTCTCTCTAAAAGGCATTATCCATGATTAATTGAAGAACAAAATTCTCTCTTTTGAAAAGACAATATTCATGATTAATTGAAGGACTGAATCCCAAGTGCCCAAAATGCCTCATAATCTGATTGAAACGAAAGGAAACATTGTATTGTCAATGATACTGTGCTTGCAGTGGAGATATGTTATCTAGTTAGAGACTATTTAGCCATAGTTTGACAGTTAAATTTGAATTGCTTAAAAGGCTGCTGATCCTTTTTCCTTTTAGCAGGAACCAAGCGAGGCTGCAGCGGAACCTCATGTACTTAGCTGCTATTGCTGATTCTCAACCCCAACCACCCACCATGCATCCCCAGGTATGCACTTCATTTTGGAATGTAAACTTGTATATCTATCATTTGCTTTTCTGGACATGTTTTAAGCTAATGATGGTGTGAATGCATCACTTCTAACATATTCTCTAATGCTTTTTTATTTTGTCCGGGCTGCAAATTGACTCCTTGGGGTGAAGCTGCAAATTAATTTATGACCATCTTCACCAGACATATTATTCTATTGTTTTGTTATTATGATATTATGTACTTGGATCAAATTCTCAGTATTTTTAGGAGATGAATCTTTACATGTTTCTTTTGCTAACTTGTGTGCTTCTATTCTATTTGCAAAATTCTTTTGCTAACTTCGTAATGGCCAATTTGAGACTTTCTAAGGCTTGATTAAAAAATAAATCATTACCATCATGTCCAAAACATTCTCTTGATCGTTTCAAGTCTGACTGTGTGTGTGTCAATGCTGCGTAGTTCCCTTCCGGTGGCATTATGCAGCCAGGAGCTCACTACATGCAGCACCAACAAGCTCAACAGATGACACCACAATCACTTATGGCAGCACGCTCCTCCATGTTGTACACCCAACAGCCGTTTTCAGCAATGCAACAACAGCAAGCCTTACACAGTCAGCTTGGCATGAGCTCTGGTGGAAGTACAGGACTTCACATGATGCAGAGTGAGACTAGTACTGCTGGAGGCAATGGCGCACTTGGACCAGGAGGCTTTTCTGATTTTACGCGTAGCTCCTCTGGAGAAGGCTTACATGCAAGGGGAATGGCTGGAGGGAGCAAGCAAGACATAGGGAGTGCTGGATCTGCTGAAGGGCGAGGAGGAAGCTCTGGAGGCCAAGATGGTGGTGAAACTCTTTACTTGAAAGGGCCTGATGAGGGGAATTGAGAGTGAAGAATGGTGAACCCGGTGCTTGGTAACATGTAAGCTTAGGATAATCTAGTTAGGTGAATTCGGAAGGGAGAATATGGGGGAAAAAAAAGAAGTTTGTGATCTGATGCAAAACAACTGTGAGGGCCTGCCCTCAAAACTTTGGTTTTGCTGTTTTCATGTAGTGAGTTAATGAATCTTGCTGGTAACGTGTCATGTAAATTTGTAAGTTATTTTTTATTTGCTGATCTGATCACTTTATTTATTTTTTGGTTTGTGTTTTGGGGTAGTACATTGTGCTTAGCATGCATCCTTCAGCAAAATTGAATTTCGGTGGCCATCAAAACTGTAATTTAAAGATTTATGAGACTCTGTCATGCCAGCGTTTAGGTACAGACTAGGAAGCTGTTAATTTGCATAATTACACGAAGCAGCACTTGTTTAAGATACGCAATATTGCTTGTCATATAAGGGGAACAATCACATCTAACTAACCTATTTTGCTTCTGTGACAATTTGGTTATTCGAATGTCTGAATTCAGGCCCGCCAGACGGTACCTGACTTTTAACTATGCCACTCCTTTGGGAAATTATAAGAAATATTGCAAATTAAACCCCAACCTCACTCCTCTCACGAACTCAACTCCTCACTCACAAACGCACACAACTCCTCACTTGGACGATGAAAGGACATCAATTGAATCGCAGTCGATGATAACCAGACATCTTTCGAACCAATGCCATTCAAGAAAAGTAAATGGTTGATTCTTTGTTTTTTTTTTTTTAGTTTTGGAAAAAATCGATGTTGTTTTGTTTGGTGTTGTCGTGAACTATGTTTTGGAGTGTGTTTTGGGTTGTAGAATGTGTTGTGGAGTGTGTTTTGGTTGAAAAATGGTCATTTTGATGAAAATATGTAGTTTTAGAGGTCGGTATTCGACGTCATTTTGACCGAGAAGACGAACAAAAATGATGATCAGACCGTTATTTTGGGCCTGACTATAATTTTGGTTTGACTTCTCTATTGAAATGACAGTCCATTTCGTTGAAAATCATAGTTCATGAAGGGGGATAGACCATTATTTCATCAAGGACAGTCATTTATCAATGGCCTTGACGAAATGATGATCCGTCCCTTTCATGGACTGTCATTTCAATGGTTTGGATTTACCGGTCACTCACCATCATTTTGATGGGACAATAATAAATAACGGCCCATGTAGGTTCAAACCTTCATTTATCACTATCCCCTTTGAAAGGATGGTCTGAGCCTACGTTGATCGTCATTTTCTAAACCATAACATGAATGACGGTCTGGAAGTTAGAATAAAAAAAATGACAGTCCGAAAGTCAAAATATGTAAAATAGTGGTCCAAATACCAGATTTAGCACTTTTTTAACTATTTTCATATATAAATCCTCCTCGATTGACATCCTTTATGAAGACGGGCATCCATGACCATTACAGTGGCCAATGTATGAATCTATCGACATTGAGATGAATTAAATTGGTGACAGAGAGGTTAATTTTGACATAGTAATAGTTGTTTCGAACTACGTGCCTTGAACATTTGTTAGATGTCCATGACATGGTGTTTCCAGCCTAACTAGTTCACCAATTACTGCTTAGAGAGGTGGAAACTGAAGGTCTTCAAAAACAAATGTGGTTCTTAATGTTTGATGAGTAGAATTGGTTAATTATAAGTGTAATGCAATATTAGTTTAAAAGGGTAATTAATGTAATTATCCAATGATTTTAGGTAAGACCATCTGGTTCAATGTATGAAAGTTTGGTCTTATAACCGGATTGAAGTTCGAGAAGAGAAGCATTTTAAAAAAGAAAGGGCAAAGTACGTTGCAAGATACCTATTTCAGCGGGAACAAAATCAAGGTTTCAGAGTTGGACAAGATCATGGATGACTTGCATTATAAAGCTATTCCTGAGAAGGATGCAGTGAAGCTGGCATTATTATCATTCTAAAGTGGTTCTTGCTATGTAAGAATATGACGAGAGTCATTTCCCCTACATACTTGGCCATAGTCAACAGCTTAGGGTTCTTCAACAACAACAATCTATGGGGTTTATAGTCGTATGAGTTGATATATGTCCATATGTTGAACATTCTAGAAGGAAGGAGGGAACGGTTTCTGAGTAGAGTCAAGCAGAAATGTGGCGCCCGAAACCCCTTATACAGGTATCTTGAGGCCCACTTAGCAAATAAATAAAATAAAAGTAAATAAAATCGAATAAAACATTTTAATCAAAACATTTATACCGAAAATCACAGGTTACAAAATTTTTTAAACAAAGTAAAAACCGACTCACTCTACCTAGACTTACCCAGAAAATCGTTATCCTTTATGTGAGCTCAGGATCACCATCGCTAGACTCCTAATCTTGAGTACTTATAGAGAAAGGGATGAGTAACATAGCCCAGTAAGAATTTCTACACTACATAATTCTATAACATTTAAATGTAAAGCATGCAACAAATCAAACATACATAATATAACAATTCCTTTCTCTCACTCACATACATGCTAATTTCACTACCATAACTTTCCCTTACCAACAACCACAATTGTTGTGTCACATGCGACTCATTCACATATCTTAAGTACGATTATTTCATAAACCTCTATTATTATCACCTAACCCACAATCATATATCAATTTTTCGATCTAGTGTTTTCTTTAAGCCTTGAATCAGTCAACCACCTAAGGCCTAACACTAGCATCACAACAGAAGTGTATTCCTTGAGCCCTAGAACGGCCACCACAAGACCTAACACTTTCCTCTTATCACCCGTGTTTTTCTTGGGCTCCAGAGTAACTGGCCACCACAAGGCCTAACACGGTCAATATATCAGATCACTCTAGTATTTTCCTTAGACCCCCGATCAGTCGGGCTCGTCTAAGGCCTAACACTTAATACCATATCATAGGTGTTTCCCCTTAGGTTCCGGATCATCGCGGGCCTACCTAAGCCTAACACTAGAAACCATATCATGAGTGACCTCTATAGATCTATCTCGTATCAAAGCGGGCTCATAGATCAATCCTGTATCACAGCGGGCTCATAAATCAATCTGTATATCACCTGGATTCTCGTACACAAGCTAGGCTATCCAGAGTTTCACTGGGATCCTGCACATAAGGCACAACTATCCCTAACCCAATCCAATACCCCTAATCTGGGGTCCATTCACGTGATCCGCATACATGCGTATTTCCGTTCCTATTCCATACCATGATCATACATATATCATATACTCTTTCTCTCACATGTCTTACTTGTGTCTCATCCACGCCATTGCATACATGAACTCATGCATCATCTGTAACTCAACCATCCAACCATGCTCACGGTCATAAACATACACACATATATATATACCTCACGTGTCTCTCGCATTATATTATTTTCAATCACACTATTACATGTCCATAGTCAATACCAGGCTCACACCTTGGCTCACTCATTTCTATAACACACGGTCTCTCACGTATCGTTTGTCTACACTAGACATTTACTCTGGTTACTGGCTCATGTACCCACGCTGAACATACACTCCAACTACCCAATCACCCGTGTATAATCCAATTCTGTAAACTCATCTATGGGCACATAACACCCTGATCTATCAATCCATCTAATGCTTTATTCGTTAATCACACACTTTCTATTTCCTAAGTCATAACTGTAATTAAATCCACCTGTTCATCAAATGAAACAGAACAAGAGTAGTTAGAAACCCTTGTCTTGAAATCTGAACCATAGCTCTCGGACCTCTTTCTCTCTCTCGCCCTCATCCGTATCGTGAATCCTATCTATCATGGATGTTCTGAATGAGTCCTCAGAGTCACAGGACCAAAACATGCAAAACCAGAATCGGAGGTTAAATCGATATTTTACACTCTAGGGGTGTTATTACCAACTTATAAACTAATGGGTTTAATCTTAAATTAACCAAATAAGGGTGACATTACTAACCTGAAAACTCTTGGGAGTCTTGATGTCAAAACACATGATATGAGTGTAACTGCCAAGATCCAAAGCTGCAGGGGTGTTATATAGTTTACACTGTCAAGATTTAAAGCTGAGGGGGGTCGATTGATATTTATCATGGTTGTCGTCTTACACGTTCACTTATCGAAAAACACGATCGGTGATTGAGAATAGCAAATAGAGGATACCACCGAATTCGTCTTGCTAAGGGGAACTTATCTTGACCAACGGCGACGACAGACGATGGTCGGAGGGGCAGATCAAAAAACAACATTGGCGAATCTATTGAGGCTGATTGTCGGTGATCCACGCACTAGACGACTGATCAGAGCCACCATTGGAGCTGTTTCACTGAGTGGAGTATATCGCCACCGGTTTCGAAGGCTGGCGATGCCAGAAACGATAGACCGGATGTCGATGTAGGTGAACATTTTTTGTTTTATCTACGATTATGTCGACATTGGACAGGAAAACAGAGGCCACGGTCGTGATCAACATGCTGAAACCTTTCCATTGCCATTGGCCACGAGGCCTAACTCATCGAAAATATGAATGGTGACCAGCGATGACAGTGGGTGCGATTTTTTTACGAACAAGGGTGTCTATGCAGTTTTTTTAATGTCCTCGGCCTTGGGTGAGTTATATAGATTTTGGGATTCAAAGGTCCATTTGTAAATTTTCAAACCTTCCAAATTTCACAAATCCTGTTCCAACACTCCGACATCTTGATACCAATCCAAATGCATCTATTTTACAGTCACATGACCATCAAAATACCAACCTCAGCACTAAAGACGAAAAATCACTATGCCTGTATAAAATTTTTTTAGCCCAAAATCTTGAAACTCTCGAATACACCCAAACACACATATACACGATGTCATCACGTTCGTGTCATCCATATATGTAAAAAATACACATTTTTATGATTTCAAATTTTAAAATTTTTCACTTATACCCCTAACTCACTGTTTCAAAAATCTAGGTTACCACAAGAAAGCCAATCATGAAATCGAGAAATATGACCTATATGGATGTTTGTTTATTTTTTGGGTAAAAATCTTCATTTTTATGGATTATTATCTTGATTTATTGTTACGATTACATGTAGATAAATTTCTTATTAATAAATATTCATTTGTTGTGAAAAAGGACATTTTTTTTTGTATCGTACAAAAAAGTTGACAAACTTTCGGGATACATAAAAGAGATTCTTTCTTTTCCATCACTTCGACATGTATAAAAAAAATAGTGTGATGTTTTATCTCTTACAACATTTTTTTTATATCGAAATGGACGAATCCATCGTTTATAGTCGAAAAGAAGAGTCATAAGAGGCTTTTCAAACCATAATAAAAATTTCATTATGATGAAATATTCAAATATGGGCTTTGAAGGCTATTCTTCTATGTCATGGTTGTTGCAGGAAGAAGTTAATAACAACATCTCTCACATTGTTAGGCAGACCAACAGGCGGATGTTAACCAAGTCCTACCTAAAGAAGAAAGTTTTCATTATGACAAAGGTAACACTAATCAATTATCCCTCCTATTATTACAATGAACGGGGTCCCATCCATCTCCTCCACCTCAGCCAACATCGATGGAGTTTTCCCTCTTATGGACAGAACCTGCACATGTGTCATCACCGTGTATGACTCCTATGCACATTTTCGAGCCCAGATCTACAACTGAAGAGGTAATGTCATACTTATTTGGATTAAGAGACGT
>JANKKB010003491.1:0-26785 GCA_026225775.1 Bursera palmeri
TCAACCACATATTCCTAAATTATTTTAAAAGAAAAACACAAAATTCAAAAAAAAATCCTAAATATATAAAAGGTTGAAAAATAATAAAACAAAATAACATAAACATAGTAAGAATTTTCAATTAACAAGAACAAAACTTCCAAAAAATTCTCTCAGCTTATTTCTAGATTGTTTATCTTTTGACCTTCTGTCGATCAACATTTCAGACACTTCAAAGGTTGAAAGCATAATCTGATCATCAATCTCTATAGATCAAGTCTCCACTCCCTATATCACATATACTCCACATTATCACAGAAAAGTCTTCGGTTCCCATCAGCCAAAAAAATGGTTGGGGTTGAAATAAGAATGTTGCAGTTGCTTCGTTCTCATTTCTTCCCTCAGAAACAGCCCTGGAAAACACTACATTTCAGGTCAAAGCTAAGTTTCATGATGATTCAACAACTAATAAACTCAACCCAATTTACCTCGTGGTAGGCTGGAAATGAACCACCATATCTTGCTGTAAGCACTGCTCAAACTCACCGAGGCTCAACGAATACAGATGTTGTCCTTGAAGGCACGGTGAAGCACCCCGACGATGCTTGATAAGATGAGTTCTTTACTACTTCATCAACTGACTTCACCTGCAGTAATAATGCTTATTGCAAAACCATCAATAATGGCCCACAAATTACCAAAGCTATGATAAACATTACCAATTTTAGTTGGTAAAAACTTAAAAGAGGATATAATCTTTAATCCACCGGTGACACTTCTTAGAGCTAGTTTGAGATTGTAATTACTTTAGAAATAAATAGCTTCCGTTTAACTAAAGAAATAAGTAACTTATAAAATAAGTAAGAGGTGTTTAAAAATAACTTTTAAAAACTTTTTTTTAAAAAAAAAAACAAAATAGAGATGTTTGTGATTGTTATTGCTTTTGTTTTTATTATATAAAAAATCAAAATAGACATATGTATTATGCTTTTATAATATAATTATATTAATATTTTATAACCAATTCTTTTTTCTTTTTTGAATTATTTCTAATAATTTCTATACAAATAATTTATAATTTAATATAATATTTATAATATTTAAAAAATTAATTAAAGGAAAAATAAATAAATTATATAACCAATCAAAGTTTAAATTATTTTTAATTTAATTTAATGCGAAAAATTAATTTAAAATTAATATTATAATTCTAAAATAGACATATATCCATAGAATAATTTAAAATTTATAAAAACATATTAACTAAATACATGAAAAATAAAATAAATTTATAATAAAAATATATATTTGTTAAATTCAATAAATATTAATTGTAAAAAATCATGTTTAATATAATATACCAACAGTATAATAAATATATAGTAAATTCAATAATATATAGAAAAATAACACAATTTAGTAAGTTGAAAACAGATCAGGACAATTTTATATTTTTAACCTTTTTATAAAGATAATTCTGACTGTTAATATTTTAGAAGGAGAAGCAATCCTCTAAAACAGGAATCCTTGCTTTTAGAACTCTTTATAAAACCAATTTATTTCTACAGCAACTTATTTTCACATATTTCTGTTTCCTTCATTAAAAGAGAAACATCTTTGGAACATCAAATTGTGTTCAATTAATAGATTTGATAAGAAGTCACTCAGCCCAAAAGTAATTAGTGAGCACACCCTTAATATTTCACTTGAAAAATATAACTACCTGTATAGGATGCAGTTGAAGATTTCTTCCGCGAAGTATAGGACTTCTAAATGATGCCTCAGCTGGACATGAATTGAAGATCACCACAATGTATGAGTAACTGTGACAAAGGGTGAGAACAACATGATTAATCATACCATCGTCAACATCAGGAAGGAAATAATAATTTTTGTGAACCTACTTAGTATCCAGTTGGGATAACCCAGGGACACCTTCATGACCATCTTCAATGCTCATTACTATAACACCAGGAACCGATGAGGGACCTGTATTATGAAAACATACCCTTTCCTGAAAAAGAATAAAGTTACATCACATAACTAGAACTTGGGAATTCATTAGTCACTGTCTGGAGCTCTACTCAAGCTAATAAGACTTGTTATATCTTTTAGCTAATACTAGTATTGGAGCCTTTGGGAAGAGAGTTTATTGTACTTAAGCAGCTAATAACTGGAATTCAGTATACATATTGCTAATTGTTCTTTCCATTCCTTCAGGGATTCCTTAACATGCGGACAAATTGTCAGATAGAGAAAAAAGATATAAATATATTTCAAAACATGATTGGCAGTACATAGCTTGGCCAACCCCTGAAAATTCACAGGTCCAGTTAGATGGTATCGAAACTTATATACAGTTCTCACCTGGATAGCATTTGCTGCCCTCAAACGAAAAAGTGGGGAAGAATAACGAATACGTAATAAATCTGAAAAGTTCTCCAATGCAGCAAGGATGTGACTCTTTTGAGGCTTGAAGGATGGATCTGCCAATCTTGGCCTTATTCTGAAAAAAGATAACCTAGATTATCAACAATACAATAGAATAATACTGGATAAATCCAGAGATTTCTTCTAATCAACCAAACAAGAAGTTACTTGAAAATTTGCGACAAAATGAGTACCAAGAGATGATAATGGAAACAGTGAATGCTTACAATGGCCAGTTCCATTCGTTTTTCTCTTTTGGAGGAAGGCCAACACCCCAATTGTTAGAATTGTAAGTGAAATCCAACCTGAAAGTCGCAACATGCAAACTTTGAATTTGAGAAAACTCACTGAATCCACACTCATTCTAAGATAGAATTCAGAATGCTTTTTAAAATTGAGGAACCAACTTTTTGGTAAATAAATCACAATTGACCAAGAAACATGACGTGTTTCACTAAGAAACAAGATTTCAAATGAGAATAGCAGTGCACCTGTTGAACCAATCACCAGAGTTGTATGAATCACGATCAAGTGACTTTGAGCGGAGGATTTCATCACCAGAGTGGAAAAATGGTATTCCCTAACCAAGAATAATAATTATATCATTATAAAGTAAAACAAAATAAAATCAGTTTATGAAATAATACAGGGGCTTCCATATGGTTTACCCAACCATATGAGAAGAAGGGAAGTAAAACCTGTCCCAGTGCTATTACACTTGTTGCCAAATGATTAATCCTGCATCTCTCATCTACAGAAATTTCCATTGGGGTCTACACATAATGGACTGAATTAGATCAGAAATTATAAATACACAAATTAGTAAGAGTATATTCAGCATACCTTCAGACTCACGATGTCAAACAGGGTTTCATTGTCATGGGCAGAAACATAATTTACCTAGAAACCAATCAAAGATGTTAATGACATGGTTATAGCAAAATATACCCGTAGTTAAGTCTGTAAACTTAGTTCCAAAATGTTAATGTGATCAGAGAAATAATATTGATTCCAGGACCTAATTTGAAAGGATGGCGGAAAGTAATGAAAAAACACAAATTAAGGAAACTTTATTGTTAGTGTAGGAGCCAATAAAAATAATTTACATAGATTGCAAGATCAGATGCCATGTCAGCTTAACATGTAAAAAGTGAGCAAATAAACAGGACTATTGTCACATGTATCCCACAACAGGTTGCTTGTGCATCATAGTCAAAAGCCATTGAAAAAGTACATCAAAGTGGAAAGTGACGATGTTAAATTATAAGTAAATCATAATACAGATCTTACTGTTTCTGTGGGGCTTAATGCATAGGCAACAGGCGTCCCATCATAAGTTAGAACTTCTGATCCTTTTACCTAACAAAAGGATCATAACATATATCAAGCTCGATAATATTGAAGTGGAAAATGTGTAACATGGAAATTCTGTCACCGGTTACAGTTGCAGCCTAGTCTCTACAAGCTAATATAGCTGTTTTATAATAATAATTTCTTTGCATCTTAGCATGAGTTAATTTTTCCTAATAAAATGAGGCATTCATGAACCATAAACATATTTGTGGAAAAGCAATTATTAAGTGAATAGAAATTAAAAAATAACATCCACCCAAAAACAAATATCTCTTCCTAAAGTTTATAGAAGCCGAATAAGCAGAAAATTCCACAGGTAGAAGTAACCATACTATTGCGTCACCATAAACTTCTAGATGAATAAATACAATTTCAGGTACAGAGACAAAATCAAAATGCTTTTTTTCAGGCAACAGTGCTATGTACCTCTTCCCCTTCAGAATTGGTTAGCACAAACTCCCTCAAGTTGCCAGCCAACCCAACCTGAATGCATGAAATTACTACATTTATTTGTATTTCCAGGAAAGATATCATACTTTAGAATATTTGAGATATGTGGGAAAATATTACAAAGAATGGATGGGAAATAATCATGACATCTTTAAAAATAATATTATATACAATACGGAATTCACTCCAAATCTTTTAACTCCTATAAGAGAAAGAGGGTAGGAGATCAGCAATATGTAGATGCAAATAAGCCCTATGCATATAGATAAAGTTATATTGGATGAATTTGCTAAACAGATTAGGTATATGTATATAAATGTGTATGGGCTCAGATATTCACTTTTCTTAAAGAGAAAACAGATAAACCCGTGCATCAGGCAGATAATGCTACACTCACAACTTCAAAGGTAACCCAGATATGAAATCATCGGAAGTCAACAAGTCAATCGATTAGGATATTTATGAATCAAAAATTCAAAAATAATTTATTTGAAAATTGAAAGCTCCATTTATAGGCCACCTGATTATAAACAAACATTCAGAAATTTAAAGTTGATAGCATTCAATATTCTATTATTAGTCCCCAAACTCTGAAAAACTCAATGGCAATGCATTTGAGTTGACTGCCAATTAGTAAGGTGGGCTCAGATGCGTAAACAGGTCCTTTACTCTTGTTTTCTTTTTTTTTTCATGATTCTGTTCCCTCCATCCATTCATTAACTCCCATAGGTTTGATCCTATTGAATCCTATCCATTTTCTGACTGAGCCAGGCCAGGGTATTAAGCATATCTGATTGATCTTTTGATCAAAATTACTATGTAAACTCTTTGGATTTTTCCTCTTTCTTAATCCCTACGGCACAGGTAGAGCATCTGAATTTATGTAAACAAAGTTGGGAGGTTACGTTGCTAATTTGATTCTCTATGTAATTGTCAAATATGCATCACAAAGATCAACCTGAATGTGGTCCTTTGCTGCAGCAAGCATTTGTTCTTCAACGGCTTCTCCACCATGGTCATGACCATTAGGCTGCAGAAGAAATATAAATAAACATGCCAGCTAGAGGTATTGTAATGATAGCCAAACAGTAACTGCATAGTACAAAGCCTGTTCAGCTAAATGGTTTTAAAAAGAAAAGAAAAGAAAAAGCTTAGCAGAAAGTGACTTTTTTCCTAAGAATAGTTAAACCATGTAAGGGACCATTGCCTATCTATGAAAATCAACAACTCATATCATCAGCTGTTTCCAGATGTGGAACTGACCATGACAGTTTCAGCAGTGACGTTATTAGATCAGATGTAAGAAATGCTTGGGTACATTAGGACTTCTGACTGAATACGGAAAAAATCAAATCAGAAATAAACCAAAAATGTGATAATGAAAAAAAAAGCCATTGTTGAAGCTCATTTCATAAATTTTTTTTGAAATACATTGATATATGTTCCACGAAAACAGCATATGGAACAAACCATTTTCTGAGAATAGTCAAACTCATTATAAAAAATTATGTCCACTTGACCAATAAACCCGCATTCACAGAAAACAAGTTTTCCAGTTATTGACCTGAAAAAGTAGCCAAGGGATCTGATCATGAGACCTGCAATAAAATCTTTCCAGAAACAGTAAACATAGAAGAGAGGCGAGAAGAAACTTATATGATATCAGCCAAATTTTGATGGTTCAAGTTGCAAACATATTAACCTTATGGTTGTAGCAAACTTCAATTGAAGAAAGTATGATACGACAAGATGCAAACTATCAGAAAGTTTAATGATTCCTCAAAGAAAGAAAGAAAGAAAAAAAGTCAGTGAGTACCTGCAGCAATAAACCCGTAACAAAACCCTGCTGAAGAGGAGGGCCAAATGGAGATCCACCAAGCATTGCATCTCGAATCCGATCATTAAAACTGAATGAAATTTCGAAATTATTCATAAAAGCAAAAAGAATTTGCATGGATTACCAAAGAATGAACACAATAAGGAAGATTTTGGTAGATAAATCGTGTGGACTGCATGGTTCCATTAAAATTATATGACTAGCAGCCATTTTACCAACTAAGGCTTTGAATTGAAAACAAATCCTTCAGTTTTTCTGTATTTCTTTAAAAGTAGATACGTTGATGTACAAGCCAGATCCAAAAGCAACACAAACTGACAGAATCCTCTCGGTTGTAAACATGTCAACAATGCATTGTAGATGAAACAGATAAACGAATTCTGTAGGTGATCCTTTTTCAATAATTTCTCGTAAAAAAGCAATATATGTTAGTAACCATAAAACTCAAAAGAAGAAAGAATACCTCCCGATTCCAGTCCCACAAATATTGAACTGTGAAGCATTTACACCACGTCCATTCTTAGCAACTTCACCAAAGTCCCATCCTTCACCATAACTAGGAGGAGAAATATCGTCCATCAGAAAGCATGACAAATTAAAAACAACAAACGAAAAAGTGAAGTACAAATTATATGAGCCAACAAAAACGGGGAAAGTACGATAACTTTGTACTTACATATAGATACTAGAACCATCCACTCCATGCATTTCCTTTGTCAGACTATTAAGTGCATCTCTTGCTTTCACCTGGCACAGATCAAATAAGGTCACTCTTAGTTGCTTGGCTCCTGAACATCGGAATCTTATAGCTCAACTAGTTAAGAACAATTAATTGAAATCATATCAACTTTTAGCACATATCAACATATCAGAATTATCATGGGAAGACATTGAAGCAATCACTCAACATCCAAGTATGTGGAGCAGTAAGACGAAATATGTTACATACTGAAACTGACAATATAACCAGAATGTATGTAAGTAGAATTTCAGCTCAAAAGCTTCTTGAGAGGTTCTAAAAAAAAGAACTGAATTTGCACTTTAAATATTCGTTAGTAAATATCTCATAAACGAATAGTCAAAGAGAGTCATCTACCATTGTACTTTTCATTATATGACCCATAAGGTCAAACCGGAATCCATCAACCTAAGAACAGCATAATAAAATCCACAATCAGTAATTCATAAATCAGTTTATATATATATATATATATATATAATTGCAACAATTTGTAAATATTTTAAACTGTCTTAAGCCAACAATTTATCAACTATTCGGAAAGTACTTCCCTCTATTTAAAAAGGAAAAGGAAAGTAGCTTCCAGTTAATACAGAAGCATTAGAGCCTGCATCATTGGGACAAGCATAATATGTCGTAAAATAATTTACCTTATAATTAACCACCCAGGACAAAAGATCATCAACGATCAAACGCTCAACCATATAATGCTCACTAGCAGTGTTATTCACACATGCACTATGCTCAATAAAACCATCAGTGTTCCTTCTCAGATAGTAACCTGGCACAATCTATTAGGAAATGTAGTAAATTATAAATATTGGCCAGGACAGAAATTATTTATAGAGTGATGTACTAAAATCATGAGTCAAGCTACAATCCATGAATCATCGATTGGCATAAAAAAATCAACAAAAAATAATGACCTTATCAAGAACCGAATTTTCGTCTAAAGGCCCACTTCCATGTACATGATTGTAGACAACATCTAACACAATACGAAGGCCAATATTGTTAAGTGCCTACAAGTAAACAAAAAGATTAAGCATTCCATTTGGTTGACTCTATCCACTACCAAGACCCGTAAATCCATAGTCCACATCAAAGAATATTTTAGAATCCCCATCCTGTCACAGTGAAAGAGACAGAGAGATAGAGATAGAGAGAAAAAGGAATTAGACCTGAACCATTTTTCTGAACTCAATTGTACGGCAAGGACCATTTGGGCTACTTGCATAGCTTCCTTTAGGAACCCCCCAGAGTACAGGATTGTAGCTTGTAATGCAAAGAACAAATGATGTCTTATAAGTATATACAAGATAATAAATCTGCTAACATTCACCAAGGCATACATGAGCTTACCCCCAGTTATACCCATCATCATTCTGAATTGCTGTAATTTGTGCTTGTTGCTCAGCTGAATCAGGAGGCAATTTTTCCAGCAATTTGGTATCTGCAAAAACCTTGAGGTCACATATAGGAACAATATGACCAAGATGAGAAGGCAATTTGAGCAAAGTAAATCTTATTTCAGAAACATCAAAGTTGAGCTCCTAGAAGAAGAGGACAGAAATTGACTTTTTCCCCAAATACTCTTACCAACACTCTTCCATTTTTCCTTCTCATCATCAACGCCACCAAATTGGAAGGTTGGGAGCAGATGGACATGAGTGATACCAGCATCTACTAATTTCTTTAGATGAAGTACACCTGCTGAGTTCTTCAAGTAGCATATGACAACTGTTCAGTTCTATAACATCAACAAAAAATTTCTTCTTCCTTACAGATGAAAAATATCACATTATATTCATAGGGTCCAAGTGGCATATTGGATTGGAATTGATATTCAATTCGGGTCCAAAGCATAAAGTCTCTTCCCGTTGCGAATTTTAGGGCAATCTCGTAAGCCAATCATCTCAGAAACTCAAATAAATTCTATACCAGCAAAGATGATGGAATAACAAAAAGCAAAAGGTATAATAAATGTACCATACAAGAAACAAATAAACAGTAATTATTGTATGGCTTGTCACGAAGAAATTAGGAAAAGAGGCAAATAAATAAAATATCTGTTGAAACACAAGAAGGATATGCTGCATGATTTTTACTATAGACAGATAAAAATCTTAATCTTCTTCATATCTAGAAGGATCACAAGAACAGAACTACCTGTAAAGTGAAGGCCAGATAACCACCACGAAATTCAGGATGCACAGTGTGGTCGTTGACACTGCAAAATAGAATATTATAAGGAACATAGACCAGAACTCTGCAGAATGCCAAAACAAGTAATAGAACCTCTTTTGAGCAGATAAAATTAAAATTAGATCTTTCAGAAATTTTTTAGTAAACAAAGCACAATACAAGTCTTCTAGTGAGACTGAGATCGTATAAAGAACAAGGCCCACTCCCTTCAGTGATTTTTTACATTTTGGCAACCAAAACAAGAAACCAATAGAACAAGCAAACTTTCACACTGTAAGTTTGGCAACTTTAAAATCTAAAAGTTGGACACCAGACTACTCCCTCATTCATGAACCCCGAAAAATATTTGAAAACTCTAAGGAACATTACAATAATGTTTTACCTCGAGATTTTATAATAATGCTTTAAGAATAGAATAAAAAATAAGCCAGATAACAAAAGTTAAAAGGGCAATATATACCTGAAGTCACGCACATGCAACTCATAAATGCTTACATCAGAGAAAGAAGCTATATCAGGTTTCTCATCTGCCAATTTATCCCATCCTTCTGGTTTTAAAGTATCAGAATCAAGATTAACCAGCAATGCTCGTCTACCATCTGATGAGAGCCTGATTCAACAAGGAAACAGTGTGAAGACTGCATAGAAGAACATAGGAAATCCATGTAGACATGCATTCTCTTATAAGAAACAGAATGCACAAACATATGCATAAAAACATATAAATGAAATTATACCATGGTAGAATGCTAACTAACTTTAGACTGTAAGGACATTAGATAATTTCAGAGACTTGATGTCTAACTGATATAGCCAGCATACCCTCTAGCATATGGATCCTTTGCACAGCATTTTTCAACTCGTAATGTGCTCGGATGGTAGACAGATACTTCATAAACATAATAACAGCCTTCCCAGCTTTTTGGTCCTCTAATACTCCAAACACCATTACTCTCCTTGAGGTTGACAACTTCTAGGGGATCCCCACCTAATGGATCCCGATAGATGCAAGCACTTACTGCCTATTTTAATACACAAATAAGAAAAAAAAATCACAAGAACATTTCTGAGAATAAAGAGGTCTTCAAAGCACGAACTAAACAATAAACACTAGTTTTGGAGATATATCATACTTGAGCAGTAGGAGCCCAAAGGTAAAATGACACGGTTTCTTCTGAATAAAGTGCACCAAGAGGACCATCATATGAGAATAATTCATCCAGGATACCAGGTAACTGTAAACCAGTAGCATCACTAAATTTCCCATTAGCTGCATAAAAGGAGAAAGAGGAGCACATATTAGCACAATTCAAAAACTGCAATAGGAGTGTTAAAATAATCAATTACATCAGAGATCATGAAATCAGGGCCTATTCATCGACATAGCTATTTCTGATTTCAGAATATACAGTTTAAATTGGCTCTGTTTCCCATTATAGCAACTTTCTTGAGCAAAATAAATATTCAGTTTCTGTAATATTCTATAATGTTGCCCCTACAGTGAAATGTGACCATTCATAATTCATTAATTTTCCTTATTTTTTGTATATTATTCCAATATTCATAAGTAGATATGAAAGAAGCAAAGAGAGAAAAATGCCTACAACCGAAAGTAGCAACTGCTAATTGGCATTTGACGAGTGATTTGGCATCTAAATTAGGAGGCACTTTAAAAGCTTTGTAATCTCGAATATGGGGAAACTTTTCAATCACCTAAAAACAATATATAAAATAACATTATAACTCCTTGAAAACAATTAGAAAAACTACATTAACAAGAAAGAAGCAATAACAGATTATTTATAGACAGTTGCAGTTGAGTCAGCTAAGGTTTTTTTATGGTGTTACATTTGCTGGAAGTCCACCACTGTATCCTTGAAGCTTGATTCTCACATCTTCACCTTTAAACATGTAAATCTTGTCAAGGGTTAGTTATAATGTCTCACTTTGACAAAAATAAAACTTTTCAGTGTTATGTGGAGTACATAATTAATAGAGTAGAACCTTGAATTCCATCATATGCAACTGATAAAGCAGCAGTTTTACTAGCATATAAGTAGCAGGAGCCATCTGAGGCATCCACATTCCACGCAATTATAGATTCACTAACCCAATATGCCCTCGAGTACAACAAGCAATCCTGCAACTGAGAATCCTTTCAAGAAAAACAGAAATCAGCATTGTCAAAGACTTAAATATAATCGAGACACATAAAGAAGTCAATTTTTTTTTTTTCATGTGTCCATTCTACATTTATGTAAATTGTGTACAACATATTTGGAAAGCGCTTTTAAGAAAAATGCACCCCATGCAAAAAGATTAAATCACTTTATATAAAACGCTGCTTATTAAATGTCTCTTCTAAAATTATTTCAGGCGCTATAGATACCCCAAAATCACTTTCTAAAAGGACACCTATAAAGTATTTCTCTAAGAAACTCGGGACGCATTCTTAGAGCCCCTTTTTATTTGGCCAAATGATAAAAAATAAAAAATAAACTACAAAATACAAAAAAAGGCAAGCACTCTTTTACTGCTTAAAAAGCATTTCTTAAACTTGTAACAAATTCTACTTTCATTCAAAATTAAGGGCGAGGTAAAGACTATTTTCGTTGAAGATTTTTTCAACGCTTTTGAGTAAAATTTTTTTTTTTTCTTTTTTAACCAAATCACCTTCTACCTAACATAAGCATTTAAAAGCACTACTTTAAAAGCCATTTCTATGGAAGTGTCTTTTTAAGCACTTAAAAAAAAAAAAAAAAAGTTATTTGAAAGCGATGGAGAGTGCAGAGTGATTTTGAGATATGTATATATNCATAAGCATTTAAAAGCACTACTTTAAAAGCCATTTCTATGGAAGTGTCTTTTTAAGCACTTAAAAAAAAAAAAAAAAAAAAAAGTTATTTGAAAGCGATGGAGAGTGCAGAGTGATTTTGAGATATATATATATATATATATATATATTTAAAAAAATTTCCAAAACAAAAAACACTCAAGTCAAAACGCAACAAAACTAACGTAAAAGGTCTTTGACTATTTAAACATGCTTTTAATGCTTTCCAAAGCGCTTCAAAACACGTTATAAAAGCAAAAGCACTAGAATCCAAGGTATTATCCATTTTGAATTTGCAGCTGCATAAACGACCGCACCGTACCGTTAACATTTAAATGTTACCAAACAATTAGCTTGTAATGTGAGTGTAAAATTCCAGTAAAGTTAAAGGCGACACAGCAAAATCACAATATTCTGGTTCTCTATTTTAAAAAATTAAAATCAAATACAATATTTTGGTTTCCACAGTAAGACTGTAAAACAAGTTCACAGAGAGAGAGGAGGCAGAGAACCTGAGAAGACGAAGTGGAGACTTCAAGAGGCATGGAGGAGGACGAGCAGCGGCGAAGTGGTTCGTCTTTGCGTAAGGTTAACGGAAGAGTAGGCGTGAAGTTGAAAGTGCGTCGTAGAGGTGACGAAGGACACGTGGCGAGACGAGGAGGAAGGAGATGGAGATGGAGATGATGATTGGAGNATCGAAAAGGGAAGAGATGCTGATGACATTTTTAGATCTTTCTGTTTCTCAGACTCTTTCAGTTTTTTTTTTTTTTTCTGTTGATTCCTAATTTAATTTTTTTTTTTTTTTTAATGATTGTTGTGTAATAATTCCTCAAGAATTTAAGTTTTATTAACCTATAAAATTAATATTAGAAACATTTTGGCAGTATTGTGTGATGATTTTCAATTATGTTATCAATTAATGTTGAAATTAAAAATGAGGCAAGGAGTCTTGCCCCTCATGAAAGCTATCCAGACTACACCGAAACTTTTTTCTGAAAACTATCAAGTATTAACATAACATTATCACACCAATTTTATATTTAAATAATTCCTATGAATAACTTGTAAGTAATAAAGTTATTTNAAAAAAATGTAAAAAAAAAAAAAAAAAGTGAAGCCTTTGCACCTTATCTCATTTTCGAACTTATAGATTTTGTTCATAAACTATCATTATTCATGGTAATAAAAATATGTAGAAGGATTTGTAAAAATAATCAAATTTAAAAGGTGAAATAAAAAATAATCATAATCTTAAAAATTTTGATTTACCTAATTAAAACTAGTCATTGTTAGATTCATAAATATTGACTCATTAACTTATTACATGCCTACGAGTTAACCAAATATAATAGATTATAGGTTTGTATTGGACTAATGAGTAACGGATCAATATCTACGACTTTAACGATGGTCTATTTTGATTAGACAAATCAAAATTTTTTAAATTTTAATTATTTTTTATTTCACTCCCTCAGATTTAATAATCTTACACAATTACTAAAATAATGTATCACTTATGATTAATAACAAACAAGTTTANAAGTATTAACATAACATTATCACACCAATTTTATATTTAAATAATTCCTATGAATAACTTGTAAGTAATAAAGTTATTTTAAAAAATGTTTAAAAAAAAAAGTGAAGCCTTTGCACCTTATCTCATTTTCGAACTTATAGATTTTGTTCATAAACAATCATTATTCATCGTAATAAAAATATGTAAAAGTATTTGTAAAAACAATCAAATTTAAAAGGTGAAATAAAAAATAATTATAATCTTAAAAATTTTGATTTATCTAATTAAAACTAGTCACTGCTAGATTCATAAATATTGACTCATTAACTTATTACAGGCCTACGAGTTAACCAAATATAATAGATTGTAGGTTTGTATTGGACTAATGAGTAACGGATCAATATCTAGGACTTTAACGATGAGCTATTTTGATTAGACAAATCAACATTTTTTAAATTTTAATTATTTTTCATTTCACTCCCTCAGATTTAATAATCTTACACAATTACTAAAATAATGTATCACTTATGATTAATAACAAACAAGTTTATTTATCCAAAAATAAGTTTGATTAAATTGTAGCGCTCCATACCAATACAAATACATGACTACATGTAAACATATATGATTGAGAGCTCTTCTCTAGCACAGTTAATTTTTAATTTTTAATTTTTTTTTTTTTTTGGGTTTGAAAGTAAAAACTCATTTGTTTTATTGCTTATAATTTATGATTAAGAAAACAGTTAGAAAATTTTATGATGGAATGATGTTCTAATTAAAGAATTATTTAATTGATAATTAAATGGGTAATAACTTTTGTACAAAACTGACCTGGCGAAGAAGTCGTATCTCGTACCAAACAAACTCCAGATGTTGTTCTTATTTATTATTTTTTTTATTCACTTCCTATACTCCACAATTTGATTCAAATGGTTAAAGTCTTGAACATGATTGGGCCTCAATTGTCGACCAGAGGGATCAGCCTAATCAACTAAAATGAGGCAACTGGATGGGGTTGGTAAGAAGGTAAAACTCCAAGCACCTCACCAAGCGTGTCAATGGCCACTGCCCACTTTCTGTTCTCTCATGATTTCAAGCATTCAACTTACAATTTTCACATTAAATCTTATCCTAGGATTAGAGTCCATTAATTATTACCAATAAATTTACATCGCCAATAATATTATGACGCCTTAATTTATACGAAATCAATTGTATGTTCAATGTAATCGATAGCAAATTCAAATCTGTAGGTGAGCTAAATAATTAAGCGTGCATAACGCTGACCAACTAAATATTTAAACAATGGCGTGAATTCGAAGTTGGAAGAAGCAAGTATGAAACTCTCCATGAAAACGCACATTAGATCCCAAACTCCACGCTTCAACAAAGGGAAAACTGGGAGCATTTTCCGTGAAAAACGATACAGTTTCAACTCGCTTCCTTGACGGGGTCTCTAATGCGCTAGCTGCTCTGCACTCATGAATCTTAATAGGCCTCCGCCTTTCCCTTTCGCGACTTGACGAGACTCAAATGTCAAGTTCTCTTCTCCTTAGTTGGAATTTGGGAATGAGTTCAGATCATATGTATCATGTATCTTCAAAGTTTTTCAAGGTTATCTACACAATAAACTTCATATCTTGAGTCATAAGTTTTGCAATTAAGATTTTAAATAATAATATCTTTTCGTTATTATTATAATGAGGGGTGAAAACTTTACCATATTATCATTTCAAATAGTTTAACTATCAAATTTAAGATAAATTATTATAATCTCTTTAACGTTTACAACGTTGAAACGTCATTTCATGAACGATAAACATTATTGTCTAATGATTATGAAATCCGACTTCTTTATTGGAAAAGATACCTCGTATCCGTACACGGACCTCCAATCATAACATAACAAGTCATCAAATTTAAGATAAGAATGCTACCATGTTTGGTTTGATAACTAAAATTTTCATCTACTTGCACTATGTTGTTAAATTACCGTTAATCCAAAATCTTGTATATCTCGGTGAGAATGAGACACATAAGGCATTAATTTGTGCTGTCCATATTGTCGTTTCAAGGAAGACAAAGCATATTACGCTAGTCTAATCTAGATTACCTAGCAAGCGGAGGTTGATACATAATCAGCAAATCCTCCAAAAAGGGAGTTGCCGCGTGGGTCCATGACCGGTGAATCTTGTGCTCATCAGCATGTGCGAACCACGACCATGGCTACTCACAGAAAGCAACATCAATGAACTTGTTTAATTGCTTCTTATTGAATGTATATGTGTTTTTCATTGACTTGTTTCATTAGTGGTGTAAAGCAGCCAATGACCATGACCTCTACTTTGTGAAGTTTAACGAATTCTTTTGTTGCTCATTTCATGACTAAATTGAAGTCAGTTTCGCCATGAGAACAACTTGATGATCAATTATGATGAATCCCCTTTATGGGAGCTCTAATGCATTATTAACTATGATTGTGAATCTAATCAAAATTTATATTTTAATGGCAGACACTCGACATGAATGGTAAGTGTGCTTCATGGTGGAAAGCTAAAAAATCTGTGTCAAGATTTATGATTAATTGCAACAACTTGGTCATATATGCTTATCATTAATCTACTTTTGTGTAACAGAAAGCAAAAGCTAAAAGCAATGGTATGACCATGGTATAAATCCTATTAAAATACAGTTTCTGATGAATTCTGAGATTTGGTTACATAAACACAATCAACCAACAACTTAAAATATACATTAGAAAAAGATAAAAGTCGATTCAGATGAAATTTCTATGGAAAATTTGAACCCCAATTCACATTAAACAAATGCAGTACATATTCAGATTAATCATGCCTGAAACTAAAAAGATTGTTAAATTAAGTCTTCATCAAAACGTACAAGAGAAGTTAGGATCATTCATTAATCCTAATTAAAGACAAACTAGTTTACAAGTTCTTCGACTGGTGCAAAGAAGAAGCTATCCAATTCATGCTGGTTGCCCTTTGATTCTCGAGTCTCACACGGTATGAAAAGGATGCAGGAGAATTATGAGTAGTAGTAGCTTTTGGTTAATTAATGGAGGGAAATCTTCTGATACTTGATGTTACGAGGAGAATCAAAGCCTAATTCACTGAACTCTTGACCTCTCTTCTTGCTTAAACTATTGGAAGGACTGTTGAAGGAACCTTGGTGGTGTGGCAGGCGTGGTGATGGCGAAGAAATGGCCACTGGTGGTATTTCAATGGAGTCAAGCTGGGGAGGTGGATGCTGCCACTGGGGGAGTGGTCCAGCCAAGAGAAGAGTTTGCAAGAGTGGCCCTGCTTCCATCACCGCTTTCAAGAGTTTGCCTTTCTCTGGAAGTGGCCTCTCAGCTGCCAAGTTCAGGGCTGCTTGTGGTAGTTGTTGGGTTAATAATGGTTGTTGGGGAATTGGATCTGTAAGCACTGGAGATAAGACAATGTTTTTGGTACAACCAGAAGAGGAAAAGTGCTTGTTGGAGTCACCCGCTGGTTTTGATTCATCTTCACTGCTAGAAGTGCCAGAGGGTAGAGCTGCAGCTTCTTGTTGCTGCTGCTGCTGTTGTTTATGTAGCTGTTGTTGGAGAACGAGTTTCTCCAACATTAGGCTTTGGCATTGTGCTTGTGCTTCGTTTCTCTCTTTCATAGTCCTGCTTAAAACATCTTTGAGATGGATGAGTTCAACTTCTTTCCTTTCAATTTCATCCTTAGCAGACAGGATTGTTGCCTCTAGTTCCAAGGTTCGGTACAGATGTCTTAACTCGTCAATTCCCTGTGACCAAATTATAAAATTTAGACAAACTTCACTTCATAACAGCTCCACAAGTATCAGAAGCAACAGGCAAAGACCCAACTAAATTACCAAGTTGTTATGAAATAGAGCAGAAAGGGCCCAAGTGACTTACCTCTTCTTGATAGCAATGTCCCCAGCTAGAAGGGCTGCATTGTTCCTCCATTTCTTGCAGAGTAGTTCTAAAGCAGATTGTGGAGGGAGGATGTTTATGAGTGGATGATTCAACTTCTTATAAGAACTTAAGCACTTGGATCCTGTTTACTTTCTTTTTAGTCTTTTTACCTCTTCTGCTTTCTTTTTCATTCATGGGACATAAGTTGGACCAAAGCACATAAGGCCAAAAGCATAGTAAAGGCCAAAATTCCAAGCTCACTTGGCTTTACACAACTAGATTCCATGTAGACAAGGAGTGTCAAGTACTGCAGAGAATGTGAAATCAGCAGTAAAGTTTTAAGCAGGTGGGCAGCTTTCTGCTTAATACTAGCTGCAGCTTACTTGAGTTTGTGTTTGTTGTGTTGTGTTGTATGTGCATATGCACGTGCAAATGTAAAAAAGTTAATCTTAAGATGTTAATGAATTCAGGACTCAAAAGTTAAAAAAAAAAACATAAAAGAATATCCATATTTATCCTATACTTTTATTTATTTTCAAATTTTTTTTAGCAATGCCTTATCAAAATCTACGTGTTACTTTTAAGTGAGAATCTTCGTTGCGTGCTGCAGCAATTTAAAATAATAATAATAATAATTAATTAATTGTGTGATAACCTTTATTATTAAATCAAAGAGTGAATATCCAATCTAAAAGCCTTTAGAAGAGGCTCTCAACAGAAGACTTTCAATTCCATAAAAGTCGAATCTATTAGACATATTGTTCCTCTTAAACAATATAATCAAATTGAATCTAATAGATAAAACATCAAAGAATCACTCAACTCAAAAGCCTAACCTCATTTCTAAGGACTCGACACTAGTTTTAAATTCTATAATATATACATCTATTTTCTCAATTGAAATGAAAAATAAATTAATTTCATTTCTTGCATTATGATTCCACAATATTTCAAGAAAAGCTTGTTTATTTAATTTTGGCCTTAAATTTGGACCACCAATGTTTAAACTCTCTTATTATTATTACGATTGCATAGTTGTACATGCAACATTTCAATTATAAAGCGTGTGTTTCTTATGCATGTTGATGTAGCCTCCAACCAAATTAACGAACACTTTTCCTACACCTTACATGCTAAACTAATTAAGGTTAATTAATCAACTATATAGCCATTAATTAATCAAATGTTGGAATAATTAAATTTATCTGGTTCAATTAAGAAAAAAGTCATTAGATGAATGATTAAAGGCATCTCATCTACAACACTTTTTTTCCTTTGCAAGTATGGCTTAGGTTTTCTTTTTGACTATTAAAGGTAAAAATGTCTTGGATTGAACAGTGATACTAAGTATTGCTTAATAGTACTTTGTACCCTCCCTATCTTTCTTTAGATTTGCAATAAGGGAAGAAATAATCCCATTTGCTTAAAAGTAGCTCCTTCACTACAAATTTCATTATAAATAAACATAATTCAAGTAAAAAGTCCATAAAATTAAAATTAAATTTATAATAAAAATTATTTATTTATTTATTTATTTATTCAACGTGATACGTGTTGTAATTTTCTCTTATTTACGAACACCGGAAGGCTAGCAGCCGCAGAGGTGAAGATATTTGCGTGGCGGTACTTAGAAGGTGTCATGGGTGTCTGCAAGACGACTATGTAGCGGTCAGAGAAAAGCGCGGGACGGAAACATTTCCCACCAAAGAGTGGGCAAAGTAGATAATGGTGGGCCCTTAATGGACCCCCTTTTAGGCCTACAAAACTTTTAGAGATTTTCGGAATTATTTAAAATAAAAAAGTATAACTAACGGCTTCGCTTGCTTCAAACTTGGACCAAAACAAAACAAAACTGAAGATTTTGATTTTTGATTTGATTGATCCATCAAATTGCATTGTGTTTTGCGCGTGGGTCCATGCAATATCACACAGGAATTATGGTGCACCCCACGCTCAGCTCAATTCTTCAAGTTCTAGACATTTAATTTCTGGGGTCTTTAGATTTCCCACTTTTTTTGTGTGGGGTCACTCGAGTGGCGCAATCATAAAATGACACCTCATAATATGAATTTTTTCATTATTGTGAGAGAAAAAAACCCATAAATTAGAATTAGTAGTATTTTTAAACTTCAAAAGTACCAATCAATAATAGAGTCGCTCTCACAAGGAATTCCAAGGAGACTGGTAAAACTTTATTATATTATTTTCATCTAAAAAAAACTAATAAAACCCATTAATTCCAAGGTAGAGTATCTATAAAATTTGTTTTATTTTCAATAATATGGAATCCAGAAAATCATAATAAGGACATGGTTTCTTGGAACGCGGTTTCATTTTTTCATGAAATGGTACAGATTTTCAATCAAAATCAAGACTTACAAACTAAAAAAAATGATATCATCAGCCACATGCAATTCAAAGAAACAAAAGGAAAAAAAAAATCTTTTGAAAAGCAATGAAGCATTTCCAAATTTGAATAATGTAAACTCTCCTTTCGTGCAGAAACGCGGTTTATAGTTGCGAAAGTTGTAAAGAAATGATGTGAAAATCGATCCCTTTTTGTCACCTAGCTTTTTCTTCTTTGCATGTGAGATGGACCAACATGTCCCTCGTTCTTCTTTCTTTTCTTGTATGGGAGGAGGAAGCATTTAATCCTTATTTTATTTTCATTATTTTATTGTTTCTTTAACTAGCCAATGACTAGCTTAGCTTTAGATATGGATTAAGACCAAAATTATAATAATTAGGAAGAATAAATTTGAGTTAGCTGTTATCTAGTTTCATTGATCAACACGTTTTGACAAGAAAATAATACTTTAGTGGCCAAACATCTAATTTTTTTTCAATTGTCACAGTCAAATCTTGATCTAATTTTAGTTTTCCTTTTAGCTATTGTGGATTTGATTCCAACCTAGCTATTGTCTCAATATGTTCTAGCCTATTATGGATTCGAATATACTCTAATATAATATGATTATCATTTGAATTGGAGTCCATTGTTAATAAAGAGATGTTGAAATGTAACCCTTAATAGAAAAGTAATATTACACTTATAAATTTTGTATACAAATTGATGTGATATTACTCATTTATTATTGAATCATCATTATACAATAAATAAGGTTTTATATACTCATTAATTCAATCATTTTATATGATATGCGATAGTTTATATACAAAATTTATAAACATAATATTGTTCCTTAACTAGAATTTAAAATCTTCAGATGACTGTTAAGGAGCTTAAAATCAATAATCAAACATCTTTTCAATGAATAAACTTACTTGACGAGGCTGAGGTGCAGGAAGCTAGCTGTTAAAAAGAACAGTAGTACTTTTCAGCTAAACAATTCGTAGCTTGATCTCCAGACAATAAGATCAACTGGGGTCTTGAGAATCACCTACAGATTTAAGATGGTGAAAAAAGCGAAACAAGCCTGGTTCCAGCTTGCATAAGGTAGATCATGTGCACTTATCACTTATTCAAGTTGGTTACTGGTCTAAAAATAATCACTGCAGTGCTTCAGCAAAGAGTTGATAAGGAGGACTTCAGCCACTCAACTCCCCAGCCAGACGTTCCAGTGCTTCAATTTGGAGTTTGGCAGATATATGAGCTTCAAATTAAAGTTTTCCATTGATCAAATGAATAATCACAGCTATTTGCTGCTATACAGATGATAGCGGTTATTCTTACTCAGAATGTGATCAGAATGAAATCGAATTAAGGAGAATTTACAAAAATAGTCTTCCAGCTACTGAATGCGTTTGTCAAGTTACCAAGCGCAACCGATATCTATCGAGCAGTTGTTGTGCTTAATAGCTCAACAACCATCAAGCTACCGAGCAGATTTATTGAACTACTGGATGAAGAGCTATAGCGTAAAAAGATTTTTAAACGAGATTATTTTTTTAAAAACACCGAAAAATAAAGCTATTTCCTGAAGTTTCTGTTGAATTAATTACTAGCATAATCTGAGTTTTGATTTAAACAAGAAAATGACAAGAAGGAGTCTTTCTTTTGTGTCATTGCTAGTCCTCAACATTAAAGACAAATAGAATTAAGGGGAGGTACATATAAGCCTGAGGAGGCCTTCGGCCACCAAAGCCTGTATTTTGCTCCTTTTAAGGTGAACTATAAGAGGAGGGACATGTGATTAGTTGAATTGCCTCCCTTCAAAATTTACTTATTAAAATTAATCTGATATAAATGGTATCATTTTGAAAATACAATTAATACATATGGGTTATCAAATATTAATTAAAAGGATATTAAAATAAAATCCTATCCTATATCCAAAGATATTATAATAGATCTTATTATTGAGTTTAAAATGTATAATAAATTATTTACATTTTAGAATCACTCTTTAATGAAAAATTTTCCTTCATATCTCTCACATATTTACTTTTCTGTTATTTCAAAAACACAAGAACAGAATCACTTTCTTAGATCAAATCAAAAAATAAGTTGAGTTTGCATATTTGAGCTCTGCAATTTTAAATTTTATGCATACAATAACTTATTAAGAATTTAGAGATCATTTTATTTATTTCTTATAATTTTAAAATCTAAATATCAATTTGTAACTTTGATATCAATACAAGATTGTGTTAAGTTTTGACCCCAAAATTCATATGTCGTCGTTTCCCTGATCAGAGTAAAAATGCGACCAGTAATCCATTCTATCTTCAGTCATCATAAAACTTTAACCCAGAAAACTAAAGCAGGAAGTGCCCAAACAAAACTTAATAATAATAATAAAGAGGGAGAATAAGATAGAAAGAAAGAAATGATACTCACGATTCAAGTTGCGAATGCTTGCATTAACATTTTGCAAAGAGTTTGGAGCCCATTCAAATACAAAATCTTGAACAAAAGTGAGATTAGTTTTGTGCATTCTTAGCTACCCTAGAACTATGATAAAAAAGATGGAACACTAGTTTTGAAATTTACAGCGAGTTAGAAGCATTTATTAATGAATGTCAGTACAACAGTTATTACAAAAACAAAAACAACGCATGGCACAGATGTGCAACATGCAGTGTATTTAGTGGTTCTCCAACGTTCTTCTGCCACCCTCCTCAACAAAATGCAGGATAACTGGAGACAAATTAACTCACGCTATTCTACGCATCTTCACATTAATTGGAAGTTCCTTGTAAGATTGCACCTTCTCAACTGCATGACGTGAAGGCCTTCCAGAAGACCTTCTCCTACTTTCTAGAGCTTCAACTTTCAGGGCATGCTCTTTAGAGACCAATAAATCCAATGATGTTTGACCACTCGCATGCGCCAGTTCATCATGAAGAGGAGAAATAGGAAATTTAGCATCATCTATCTCAAATAAATCGTCAGTTGGTTTTGGTTCTTCAGATTTAAACCTAGCAGATTGCCTTCCCAAAGAAAGCCTGATAAAAAATCATTATAAAAAAAGAAACGAGAAAGGAAAGAATATAAGTCTCCTTTGGTGCTTGAAATTTCCTAAATTTTAAATCTAAAGCAACCTGGCAATGGAAACATCACTTCAGATTGCACAGCAGTAAAACATGCACAACAAACCTATCATCAGTTGGTTCTGGTTCTTCACATTTAAATGTGGCAGATTGCCTTCTCAAACAATGCCTGTCAAAAGAAGAGACAAACAAAAAACAGAAAAGCAAATGTAAATTCCCTTTGTTCTTCGTAATAAACTGAAAAGAAAATATAACTTACGAATTCAAACTGCATAAATCAATAGAACANAGAGGAGAAATAGGAAATTTAGCATCATCTATCTCAAATAAATCGTCAGTTGGTTTTGGTTCTTCAGATTTAAACCTAGAAGATTGCCTTCCCAAAGAAAGCCTGTTAAATAATCATTATAAAAAAAGAAATGAGAAAGGAAAGAATATAAGTCTTCTTTGGTGCTTGAAATTTCCTAAATTTTAAATCTAAAACAACCTGACAATGGAAACATCACTTCAGATTGAACAGCAGTAAAACATTCACAACAAACCTATCATCAGTTGGTTCTGGTTCTTCACATTTAAATGTGGCAGATTGCCTTCTGAAACAACGCCTGTCAAAAGAAGAGACAAACGAAAAACAGAAAAGCAAACGTAAATTCCCTTTGTTCTTCGTAATAAACTGAAAAGAAAATATAACTTACGAATTCAAACTGCATAAATCAATAGAACANTGCATAGCAAACCTTTCCTCTGATGGTTCTGCCTCTTCAGATTTAAACCTAGCAGAGTACCTTCTCGAACAAAGGCTGTAAAAGGAAGAGACAAACAAAAAACAAGAAGCAAACACAAATTCCCTTTCATTGACTGAAATTTTAATTCTTCACAATAAACTGAAAAGAAAGTACCACTATGTATTCAAATTGCATAAAGCAACAAAATGCACGTAACAAACCTTTCCTTTGATGTTTCTGCCTCTTCACATTTAAACCTAGCAGATTGCCTTCTCAAACAAAGCCTGATGTCAGAACATGAAATCAAATGTAAGTTTCATTTGCTTCTCTTCACATTTTAGTCTTTGCAAAAACTTCTAATGAAACATCATTAGAAAATGTAAATTTCAGAGNTGGTAAACCACACAGAAAGAAACCTCTTATTCTCTTTAGCTTGGACTGATGTATCAGTAGAAGAACCCAAAGCTACATGTAAAATTATAAGTGAAAAAGTTAAATGCGGATAGTAACATTCTGAAATTTAGAATGAAAGCATCTACTAAGCTAGTTACCTGGATTTTTTGATTGCCGCCTCCTGTTKGTGTTACAAGGTTTCTYGTCTTCACCATTTGCTTCATCTGCCTCATCAACCTTATCAGCTTCTACCTAAGAATTGTCAAAGAAAGGAGTAAAAAACAAAGAATAACTGTAATGAATAATAATTTTACAGATCACTAATATATAATTTGCTAACTACCTGATTTCCAGAAGTAACACATGTCTCTTTTTTTGTTTTTGCCTGGGCAACAAACAAGAATTTGTTAGTAAATAATGTAGTGTAACTGATAACCACAATCACATGCAATCAACGAAAAGATTACTAGGAATATGACCTTTACCACCAATTTTCTTGCATTAAGTAAACCATTTTTACATCCTAGCTCATGCTGAAGTGTCTTTAGCTGAAAATTAACAGAGCACAAATATCAGTTCACAGAAACTATAAGACCAAAAAGAACAGAAAACCTACACACTCAGATATGAAAACATACCCTATCTTTACCTGAATTAAGTTCCTGCAATATCAAAACAAAATATTAGTCACAATTAGCTCTAACTAGCACTAAATGGCTAATAAAACAAAGAAATAAATAATCAGACGGTAAGCACACTTACCGCCAAAATCTGGCTGTTTGCTTGGGCAAGTTGAAAATTCTGCTGCTGCAATTTCTGCAAATTGATTCTCAACTTCTGTAGCTCAATTCCATGCAATTCAATAACTTTACTGCCAACAATAATTAAGGAGAAAGGAGAAAAACCAGCAAAGCAGAAAAGACAAAACTAAAGCACAACATTTAATGGGCAGAAGAAAAGACAATAGACAAATGGATCACGAAGGATACTTTCTTTCTTGAAGAAGTATCATCATGTTCATATTTTCCTGTACAATAGATTCAGAATAAAACTCCAGTGAGCTAAAACAAAAGAAAGATATACTCGAATAATCATGAAAAGAGGAGAAGAAAGAAATTGAATCCTCTGAAAATATACCTTGTGGAGCTTGTCAACATACTCTTTAGGAAGCGAAATGGTCTGCTGTGGTTTTGTATCTTGGTTTTTGGGCTTAGTTGGCTGCTGCACATTGGTTATGTCAGCAAGCAACTTCCTTGGCGGACTACCCATTCTAAATTTCTTTGCCATTTTCTCCTCTTTTCTTTTGTTATCTATAAAACCCACAACAATATCTCATCAAGTTAAAAAATACGAACCACATCTAGTTGTCTTGCCTAAAATACTGACAGAAAGAGAAAACAATATCAAATTTACGTATCATGTTGTTTCAATTACCGAGTAGTTGCAAACTCATTCAAACTAGGTGAAGTTCGAGTGGATATTAACTTTTTTTCTTTCCTGGATACTTTCTCAGAAACAAAAAGATTCTTTCTCAACAACAAAAAGAGAATATTATGAATTTCTATCTGTTAAAGACCCACCTAACCCTAAAATGTAATCAAATTTCTTTCTCACTTTAAATAACTGACCCAAAACTCAGCCAAATAGCTGTATTTACTTGCAGCAACTATGATGTTATTAGCATTCATTCCTTTCCTTCCGCTCCAATTTTCTCATCAAGCAAACAGACTAAATAACGAATTTCTACGCTCTATCCACTCACCATATCATCCAATTTACAAAAACCTAACCAAAAAACTAAAATTTGCAAATTCACGCCACTCTCATTTCCAATAAAATGAAGCAAATAATTTTAATAATATATTAACCCAAATCTGTCAAAGGAAATTATCGGCTGTCAAGAAAACCTAATTGCAATCGAGCCTCGAAAATTACCAGTTCAATTTTTGGAGTTTTTGAAATATTTTAATCTTTAAATAATTGTACCAAAAAAAAAATTAAAACGCGTACCTGAGACAAAATTGCCATTCTGGGCATCAAGAACTCCGAGAGTGTCCATCGCAGAGATCAACCTCTCTCTCTTTCTCGCAGCTCTGGAAGGTCTCCGTTCAGTTGCAAAGCGAAAAATGAAAGTGAAGACTGAAAGGGTAAAGTTGTAAAATTAGAAGGAGGTTGGGGCGGGACAGCGCCTATTTTGAACCTCGTTGGCCACGTCATGTTTATTTAGATGTGCAGTGAACCTGTAAAAAATTATTTCAATAACAATTTGATTATATAATTATTTTTCTTCTCATCATATAAATTTTTATAATATTACTCGTCTATTTATTAAAAAACTATTACTATCTTCTCATTTGAGCTCTAATATTAATAATTAAATTACCTATTAAGTAAATTACTATTAAAAAATATTATTAAAAAAATAACAAAAATAACAAAATTTTATTAAACCTTAATCACTTCTCCATTCCCTAATCTTGTAATAATTCTTTTCAGTTTCACGCCGCCCCTATCTTTCCTTCCTCGGAACTCACAAAACTTGTTTTTTTTTATATTTTATTTTTTTTAGATTCAAACTGTTCAAGACCCATTAAAGTCCACACTCCAAGCTATTTGCCTGGCTGTTGAAGCCCAACGTCCAAGAGGAGTAATCACGGAGTCGCAACCCATGATATCAATGTCGTCATCCCGGGTTCGTAAAGAGTCCAGTGTTCACATATTTGGATCACGACGATACAATTTACATCAGATTATTGTTTTGTTATTCTAGCACCGAAAATTAATTGCAAATGTTTCATCTGAAGCCTATAAAATAGTTCAAAGTAAGCATAATAAAACTAGAAAAAAGAAAAGGAAAAAAAATATAATAAATACTTGACCTATTACGATATGGTTTATCACATATGTGAAAATCTTCCTTTCGTGATACATAATGAAGTTGATACG
>JANKKB010003492.1:0-16993 GCA_026225775.1 Bursera palmeri
ATCAAAGTAACCAAAAATAAAAATTTACAATAATAATTCTTTTAAGCTTAATACAATGGGAATGGTCACATTAATAGTACTTAATATTAAAAATAATGATTTAAACTCTTAATAAATATACGCTTTTGAGTGCTCAACAATAAGTTCTTAAGTCTTAAGATTAACCACATTAAAATTCTCATTTCATTACATATTTTGATTTTTGTTTCAAACTATACTATTGAAAATTCCAGGTTGATGCTAACAAAGTAAATCTCAATTAACCCAATCTAATATAGGAAATACTAAATATAGTCTAAAGTAACTCAAACAACTAACCTGATCGAAATTGGTAATATGTAAATAATAAATCACATTATATAAAGAGACACAATATTTAACATGATTCGGCATCAATTATACATCCACTGATAAAGAGATAAATTCACTAGATCATAAATATACAAGAGTATAAGAGATCATATACTAAACTGGTATTCAACAAAATACCCAATATTGGAGAGTCATGAAACTATTTTTTGTTTCACCTACTCAATCCTAGAGCCCTGAAACCATTCCCCGTTTTAGCTGTTCAATTCCAATGTTTCTACATCTCTTTTTCTCTCTTCCCACATCTATTGGAATATTAACCCTTTATGTCTAGTCCCTTTCTCATACCTAAATATGATTCTCAATCCTTATATTTATGTAAGGAACTTCTAATCCTAATAAAAGTAAAACTCCTATTTATTATACAACTCTATTTTCCTATTCCTTCTATTTTTTCAACGTCTTACAAAAGTTAACTTGAATTAAGAAGTGAACCAAAATCCCAACATATACGATACTTTAATGAGCTTACATAATTTAAATTCATTACTTGAAATAACTCAATCTTTAAATTGATTCAAATGTCACTGTAATTTAGGATACATTAAACTAGATTCATTACCTTGTCATATGGTATTTTACCTATTTGCTTTAGAATGTATGCTGATTGAATTTGACAAGCGGAAGCCTGAAAGAATGAGTTACACCCACTCCCCTCCAAAAATTTGTAGTACCCTAAAACTAACAACAATAGCATTCAACATCTTAATCTATTGATTTTCCTATTGAGTTAAATTTCAGCTTCCAACGTTCTGATCTCTTGGTTTTGATTCTCTTTCCAACCTTCCACATTTGATTTATGTACATAAGGAGGTGCGATTTCATTTATTATATACCACATATTTTTCACGAATTGAACTAAGATCAATATTAGTTACAATGTTCACCTCATTTAACCATACTTTATCTCTTGATTTTCTTATTGAGTTAAATTTCAGCTTCATTTCTATAGAACAAGAACACTTTAATTGTTTCATCCTTACTAAGAAGTTATATTCTAGTACATATCTAAAATCACCATTAATGAAAGTTAATCTTTAACTTTATGTTTTCAAATTGTAGACTTACATCCAGAGTGAACACCCAGGTCACGATTTTAAACTGAGAAAACCAATTTCTCTTCCGACATCAAACTTAAATGTTTTCTTTGTAAACTTGGATTCTATATATACACAAAATGTTTATCAGAAGATATCGTTAAAAAAAAAAATCGTCAACAGAAGGAGAAAAAGATGCATTTCATTTATTATTATATTGAATACATTGATATAGTGCATTAATCATAGTATACAATTTCCTAACAAAAGAAACATTTTTTGTTAGCATATAATTTTGTTAATATTGAAGGAGATCTTCAGCCCTTCTTTGTCAAACACACATTAACATAAGACTGTAGCAAATAGCAGGGACAAAATATTTACTAAATGTATTCAGAAAGGGTTGAAATACTATAATTGGGTCATTACTTATTGGTTTACGTTTTTTTTAAGTCAAATTAATCATCAGAAGTAAGCATAGTATGCCATTGCCTTGATGCAGGTTCAATCACTTTGAAAGTAATCTTTTCAATTATTAGACAAATTAATAAACTAGTACAACAATAGACCTAGATGAATGGCAAACAAACTAATTAATTTGTGCATACATACCAAACACAATCATGCACTCCAGGTCTAAGTGAAAAAAGTCTCCAAATTTTTCTCTTGAACTTGACAAACACAACAATTTATTCATGCAAACAACATAAGGAAAAAAAAAATTAATGTGATCAAAATGTTAATCCATCCAAACAAACAAGTAGTTTTCATACAGAGAAAAGACATTGAAAGAGAGATCAAACTAGAATATATATATGCTGCAGGGAATTGACATGTATATATCACATCCACAGCTTGTTTCCCCACAGCTGTGGATACGATATATATCACATCCACAGCTTGATATCACATCCCACATGCTAGCTAGTTCTGCCAAGACCAAAGGCTAAGAAATAGTTGCTCTGATGCATCTGGTTGCTCGACCAGACCATCAAAGCAATAAGGATCATACGGAGGTTTGGGCTGTTGTAGTTTCTCATCAATCACCTCCAGTTGCATGTTTTGTGTAAAATAAAGTTCACAGACATTGTCTAGCTGTAGAAGTTGTGATTGTAGCTGCTCTTCTTCCAAAAAAAACTGGTTCATGTTCATTGAACTAATGGCTTCAATATAAGGTTCATACAGATTGTCCAGCTCTAAAGGTTGTGGTTGCTGCGGTTGTTCACCAACAAAATCTGTTTGCATGTTCACTATTGAACTGCTAGGTTCAATATCATTCTTTGATGTGTAACCTTTTCTATTATTCTCCAGCTCTTCTTGTACACTTTGTTTCCCTTTATATTTGATCTTGCAAAGTCTCCAGTCCTGGCAAACATGAGGAAAAATAAATAATAACTATTGCTGAGACGTGCGGGTCCTTAACTTGTTTTATACAAGTAAATGTTTTAGGATCCAATGCTGTAGAAGAAGCATTCTCATCTTTCTCTTTTTCAACAGCAAAAGATGTTATTATTGTCTATTGTTAATTGTGCCACACTAACCAAAAAAAAAAAGTGGAAAAAATGTAGGAAATGTATGAGGCTTCTTAGAGAAGAAAGTTAGAATCTGCACCAAATTAAAATACCCCCAATAGAAGAACAAATTACTTTCCCCTCATGATTTTTAAGCAATTTGCCCTAGATAATTATCTGTTTCCTACTAAATTTTCCTCCATTTTCTCTTTCCCCTTTCTTATTTCTTAAATAAATAAAAACCAAAAAACTAAGGAATTAATTAATGAAAGCATTTCATATCCTTTAACTTGTGGTATACGCTACATGTGAGAAACATGTATATGCACATAAACTTTCGCAACATAAGATTACCACTCGAGTCCTTAGCTATCTAGCAACTACTGTTATAGCAAGAACCCCTTTATGTATGTTGCTATACATGTTATTGGGCAAAGAGAAATTTGGATGAGATAGGTATAACATAGTATCAGTATATCCTTCAAATGAAACCCGATAATAGATGCATTATCTGATAATCTGATAATTAAACTCTCAATAATTATGATTTCAGTTAGATGGGTTAATGAGAATATGATGCAAGAATATAAAAGGTGAATTGTTAACATTAAAATTTCAACAATTCAATCCACTTACTAGGGTTTCTTGTCATTACATGTATACTAATTAAAGATGATTAATGTAGGAAGGGCTAAATTTGCAAGTAGAAGTTTTTGAATGGAATCATTCAAGCAGAACATACAATTCCAAAGAAATAAGAAGGTAAAGGAAAGAATGTTTATTTTCAAAACTAATAATTATAGTGTTTGTTACTATATAAAATAGAAAATATATTTGATGACTTTGTTGAAATAGACATAAAAATTGAAGTGATAATACGTTTGTTCCACCTAACATATGTTAAATGTTTTCATATACATCTTCAACTATTTGTTTATAATCACTTGAATTTGTACACATATGAAATTATAAGAGATTAAGAATACTAGTATACTCTCCCTAAAAACCTAGTTGAAGTAGAGTAGAACAAAATAAGCATGAAAAGATACATACAGTTGTGTTGGCCTCAAGGCTGTACTCGTGCATAATCCAATTAGTCTTGATGGCTTTGTTACGTTTTTTGTTACTATCCATAAACCTGTGAAATGTTAAAGGCCTCTTGTATCCCACAACAAGATCTTCGGCATAAATTGTCTTCACATGGCCGGTAGCTCTCCACCATCCACGACCTGATACTTCCCTTGAATCGTTCTCCTTCATGCAAAAGCAATACCTATCGTTGTTATGTATTGCCACAGTTTGATCCCCTATAAATCATCATAAAATTGGATTAATAAACCAGAGATAAAGCATAAGAAACCACACAATATTTGCAAATTTCAACAAAAATGATCATCTTAAGCATATCTAGAACGCGTAGAGAAGTTTTTGCCCTATATATTCATTTACCTTCTCCGTGTATTTCATTCATCTCGTTTAGAATCCTTTCATGGACCTTTCTTTCTCACACTTAGGCGTCTCATGTTTTTTGAAACAATCACCAAACAAGCGAAAAACGAAAGAAAGAAACTACTTTAACATGTGGAAACGTGTGTGGAACGTACATAGTGCAAGGTTTTTGACCTAGGCAGCTGTAATTGTAAGAAAATTGAGACTTCAACTGATTGCTAAGTTAGCTAACCACTGAGAAAAATTAATCTAGCTCGGAGATCAGAGATGAGGGTAGGCAATTGAGGATGAATTTGTTTCTGTTTTTCTTAGTACTTCAACTCGATCCCTAAGAAAGCCAATGTTGAATCCGATTCATGTTCCGAAAAGATCATGCAAAACCCTAGCTAGAAGTTGTAATTGAAAAATCTAAGTTGTAATTAACTTTCACATCCCACATATGCGCCTAGTATTTCATCTATTAATCCAAAAGAAAGAAAGAATTAAGAAAAGAATCCCAAACCCTACATGAAGTGGAACACAGAGAATAGCAAGTTAAAGCGAAATCACGTTTTCATTGAGAAGACTATTAGAAGGTATGATTAAAAGTAACGAAAGATAATGAAAAGATAAAAGCGAAGAAAGAAGAAAGCTTCACACACATTCAAGATCTTGAGGATCAAACTCGTATACATTTCTTTCAACAATGAAATGGCCATGGAGAGGCATTTCTTTTCCATAAACTTTCCTTTCAAGTATTTGGATGAGCTCCTCATCGGTGGGATTGAACCTGAACCCTGTTGGCATCATCTTCATTCAATTCTCCAAATGATTTGGATAAAGTAAATGCCCGTTTCCCCTGCTTGAATTCTCCTTATAAGCTGGTCTAGAACTCAGTAGGAGCAATAATTCTGCTTTCACATTCAAGAGTCAACAAAAATGATCATGATGCTGCTACTTTGCTTTCCATTATTTTTTGTAGTGAACGTCTCGTTACTTTTGCTCTCATTAGCGGTTTGTGGTTACTTTTGCATCGAGACAATTGTAAATTGTCCACTACGAAAAGGAACCACGAAGTCAGCTTCAGTCAGCTTCGGATAATGGTCATCCATAACCCTGACAAGACCTTGTTTGAAGCCAGGCAACGTTTTGAAGGTGCCAATAAGTGTTTATCTCGTGCTAGCTTTTACTGATCATTCAAAAAATTAATTAAAAATCACAATCAGATCGAATCTTAATAATGTTAAGGGATAAGACGTATTAATTTGTATATTGAAGAATGACATTTACACGGAACTAATTATATTCTTATAGGACATTGTAACACTTCAAAATAATCAATGAAAAGTCATCTAATAAGAGTTACATAAAACACAAAGGGAATGGCATGGCATCATGTGTATGTAGGACATTATAACACTTCATTATTATCAATGAAAAGTCATCTAATAATTTAAGACTACATATCAAATTGCTTTGAACTACTTAATGTATAACTTATTCATGAAAATTTGGTATCCATCTTGATCTCATATGACTACCTTTAATTATAGTTTGTTATAATTAATCATCTGACCTCAATCCCGAGTATATATAAGATTAGTTACCAGGACAAGACCACCTAAAAGGAATTCATGGTTTCAAAGTCATCATCACTGTGTGAAATCACACAACCGAAAACCATTACATGTGAACTACTGATCAGGCTACTGCCGACTTACACCAACCATCATCTTGTGTTTGAGGAGATGTGTTGGTGATAAAGAGTTAAAAATCGTTTAAAATATTATTATCGGAGGAGTAATATTTGAAAGAAAGTGAATTCTTAACTAATAAGAAACCGCTTCATCTAAGTTTGTAAGCCCAATACTAGTATTTAAGCTATTTTTAGCTAATCCGTCCTCTATTTTTACCTTTATTATTTTTATTGTTCCCCGCGTATAAGGTTTCACGACTTTCTTATTTTTATAGGTGATCTAAGATTCACATATCTTTTGCACATGAATCACAAATTTTTTAAGCACTATGTTAGATTCAAACACTAAATTCAAATAATATTAGGCTATTATGTTATTTTTTCTCTGTTATTATATTAAAAAGCCATCTCATCTAAAAGTTTAAGCTTATGGATAAGGGTCCTAAATATAATAGTTAAGTTATTTTTAACTCAATATTGTTAGCATCTTATTCTCATCATAAAAATAATTAGAATTATACCATAATTTAAGTTTGATCTTGGTTTTCAATCATCTTTTGATATATATGCTTTTAATTTGAATATGATAAAAATATCTATTCTTTTATTAGTTATTCTTGTTTGCTTAAGTGAAAGCTCTCATAGCATAGAGAATCATGGTCTCACAATAAACATAAAATTATATAGATCATTACCATGTAAAATATCTATTGTTAACATGTATAACACAGCAAATTGTATGACCATACAATAAATTCTTCGGCTTCATGATTCATAACTACACAATCCTGTTAACATGTATAACATAGCAAAATTTTTAAATTTTTAATTATTTTTTAATACAATCCTTGAATTTTATTTATTTATTTTGTAAATAAAAAAAAGCACTTGCTCCATCATTCAATGCTTTTCTTTTTTTATTTTTTAACTTTTTAAGATATAAAAATGACGAACATGCTCTTCCGTTTCTACTAAACTTTCATGTAATTTCCCCGTTGGTTAAGGATACCCTTACAACAAAACGGTATTCACTGCAACATCCCCCGACTGTCAGCCAACTAATCTCGCAAACAAACGCAATTAATTAAAAAAAAAAGTAGTTAATTTTGAATCCAGAGTTTTCCAATATAGAAAATGATATCTTTATGAGTTTTTTTTTTTATATTCTTGAATTTTGAATCCAAATATTTGTGTTGGACTAATAAGGTTAGAGCCTCAGTTTTATAGTAATTCCTTTTATTTTAATGAATTTCTATGGGAAGTTTGAATACTATTGTCATAGAATTTCCAATTTCTTCACCTTGCTTTCCTGGCCTTCTCATCTTTTGATACTAACGTCTGAAAAAGGCAATTCTAAATGTCAAAGTCAAATTACAAGTGGTGGAGATCAGAAACACGGGTCAATGATAATGACAAAGAGTAGAAGAAGAAGAAGAAAATTTATACTTCTTATTACTCATATATATCTACTTCGGATATATATATATATATACACATACAAACACACACACCATACATATAGTTCACAAATACCTTTTTTTTTAAAAAAAAAAAAATCCAAATCTCAAGATGAAATATTTATAAATCTGATTTATTTATCTTCTTGAAAAAATCATTTGCTACCAATTGAAATAGTATTATGGGAGCAATATTTATTTTCTCATCGCTTCTATATCATGATTTTCTCTCTCTTTTATTTTTTTCCAACAGAGATAAAAGTAATTCATTCATGTGGATTCTTAATCAAGTTTCCAAACTTTCAAGCCTTCTAGACCATAACTTTAACAGCTTTTAGTTTTTTTTTTTTTTTTATAACTTTTGCATAAAATATGTATCATTTCAAAAGATAAAGTTGATCATATACTCCCTCTTTAATTATGTGTATCTCCTCTTTTCAATTAATAAGATATATATGCTCTTCTACAATTCAAGATTCCAAACAAAAGAATTATTTTTCTAGTATTCATGGTAAGCTTTATATGAAGTGATATCTAGCTTATGTCAAATAATTTTTTTTTATAGTTACACCTTCATTCTATTAAATATCTAAAAGCTTGTTGCATGTGTTAAATTTTTTTTTGTTTCACCTAAACATTAACATATTGTTGATAAATAATATTTTTTTAAATATATATAAAGAATCATATTTAAAATAATATACAGATTATATAATACAACTGTCTAACATACCGTAAAAGTAAGAATAAAATTCGTTTGTGGTTGAAAATTCCAATTGCCCAGACGAAAAAGTCAAAAAGATGAGAACCGTCTAATTTCTTTCCTTTACCCTCACACTACGTAATCATTCAATGAATATTTATTAATCATTACTAATATATTCAAATCATGTATTCTTAATCATAATAAAAATTAATTTTTGAGAAAAGCCTGTTTCTCATTATCGGTTCAGTCGACTTCCTTATGACACCAGTTCCATATGCGTATGCACATGCACATGCACCTGCTTCTATTGGTGTCAAGTAGCTATCCGGCTTTTTCACCTTACAACATTGTCTCTGGCCATATGAATCAATTTTGTCTCTGAATAAAGATTAAAGAACCAAATAATGATGAATATCTTTGAAGCTCGAAGAGGAAATTCCCTCAAAACAAGACTTTTGTATATATATGTCAAGAAACAATTTTCTAGAAATATAATTCAGACTTTCGAGGATTGAATGTATAAAAAAATTTACGTTTAATGTCATAGCTTAAATTTTTAATCTCTTAGATGTAAGATTCAAAAATTTTCTTTCTTTTTCTCTTTTTGACAAAAAAAAAAAAAGGAAAGGAAAAAAAATTGGGATGGTGATGTGAGAGCCCCACTACAATAGTGCTCCATCTCACTACAGGGTTTATTTTCAGCATCCCAAGACAAAAACTATCAAACACAGAAAAGAAGGCTAACACTTAGATAAAGTGAGATGGAAAATCTATCCTTTTTGATACCCAACTAGTATTGTAGTGAATCCCAAATTTTATTCTTTTTTAATTAAACCATGTAATATATGATGTTCCGCATATAATCTAATGTGACATGAATAGATTAATAAAAAATTAAATAAAAAGATAACATGTCGGCAATCAAATATATGTCATATCATAGTAAAGAATGAGAAATATATATATTATTATATTTACTATACTTACTTTTAGTTAAACACGAAATATAAATGTCTTTAAGGTTATCAAGTATTTGTTTGAAATAAATTTTACTGGTCCCTCTACGACGATATAGCTCCGCCGCCCATCTAGGGGCGGAGTAGGTCCCTCGACTACGACATTGCTTCACCAACCATTTACGAACGGAGCTCCGTTGGGGGTTAGAAGGGGCCAGTTCTCATACCCTAGAAGAATTTAAGGGGCTTAAGTACTCATACCCTACAAAAAATTTTAAATTATATACCAATTTTTTTTCTTAATTTCATATTTGATATAACTTCTTACTTTGTTTTCTCCTCTCCTTAACAATTGTTTCTTCCAACTATCAAATTCGGGTTTTGCTCTGCAATTCTCACCAATATTATATAGCTACAAAACCATTTTTCTCTTTCACTTTCCACTTTTTATTTAACATGTACTTTGGCCAGGCTAATTGCTTTTTTATGAACGCGGTTTTCCAGCAATAGTTTGACTATGTCCAATCTCAATCTAAAGAGTCAAGAGGGAATCTAATCATGTCAATTTAGTTTTGACTACTTTTAATTGACTTTATATGTATATATATTTCCAACGAATAAATCTAGAAGCAAATGGATGGCATCCAGTGGTTTCCATATAATATGAAAACTACCATAACTAACAATAATAATTTAAAAATTACAAAGCATTCATTAATTTCCTCTTTTGTCTTTGAATTTAGTGTTAATCTAGTACCGAAATAAACGGTGAAAAACAATAAAAATTATCATTTTATGAAAACTCAGAAACGAAACAATCCTTTTATAATAGTTTAGTTGGGAGACTCGCTATAGTTGTAGTACAACGCGTAATTGCTACAAGCTATAAAGTATACCCTCCATTGACTGACCCAATAGAAAATTTTTGAAGTTGCTCTAATATTATTCTATAATCTTTGACTCTTTTGAATCATCATTTTCTCTGTTTTTTCTTTGCCTGTTAAAGACAGCTTTTTATTCAAAAGGTAGAGCTGTCTCATTTCTGCCTTCCAGACCTTGTAATACTCAACTCCAAAGTGTACCTCTTAGTTGAGCACAATATATTAGATAATACTTTACATAAAATTAAAATAGCTAAAGTCATTACTTTTTATATGTGAATAATTTTGAATTCTATGAAATCTCTCTTTTTTTTTTCATGTTATCTTTATATTGTTTGTTTGTTGCAGAGATTTATCTATTTTAATTTTTTTTTCATGCCATTTGATTGCTATTTTAAAACCTTTTCCTAGGTTAAGACTATATCTTATTAGCATTTTTTTTTTAGCATAAACTCCATCTTAGTTCTATTCTTATAAGTAATACTTCTATAGTTGCTATTAAAAGAAATTGAACGAAACTTATTTTAAAACCGTGGAACACATCACCTAAATCAGATAAACCAAGATTTCTAAGTCTCCCACTATTCGAAAAAGAGAATGTAGTTTTACAAAAGTCATGAAATTTATTTAATTATTCGATCAAGACTCTATTTTCTATATGATAAATTAGATTTTTTTATAAAAATTAATAAATTAAATTATTGGTCGTTTAAAAAGTTAACATAAAAATTCCCATATTGTTCAATAATTGAACTGTGCAATCATGTAATATTCCATAGAAATAAATAACGTAAATTAAGCTGGTGACAAAGAGGCAAAGGTTTCAAACAAACTTTAGTAAGATTAGACACTAATTATGAGAATTTCTCCTGTACGTCAGAAAACGTTAAGTTGCTTTTACGAAAACGATAAAAAAATAGAAAGAGGACTCCATTTCTTTGAAGACTTTTGGGTCCTCCGGTCCTCCCTCTTCTATATTTAATAATGAGGCATTTTAATATTGACAAACCATCCCTCGATTTTCAACTCTTTCTCTCTCTTTGAAATAATTGAATTCTTCTGCGTGGATACACACTTAACACATGCTCGATGTGACAACTTTCTAGATGTTGGACACCTTATAGTAAAAGCTATGGCTTTACACCTAATCTTAAAGAGTCTTTGTTGGCCTCAAAATAGTTTGTGTTTAAGTGGGTTCATGTCGTATTCTGTGAGTTATAGTGTTATCTATTTATTTATTTTTTCTTTGAAGTCAATTTGATTCTAGAATTACCTTTGGATTTCCATTACTCCCAGAATACTTTCTATCTAATAAATATATTTCAAATATATAAAGTTTTAGAATAGAACCAAGTTGTGTATTAACTAGATAATTTTTTTTTTTTTGAATTTTTATTTTAACTTCAATGTAACAAATCTTTTAATTATTAAATTGAATAGTAATGTTATAGTTATAAAGGAGAAATATAAATTTTGTATATAACTGGTATGACATGTGATTTGATCATGTTTTGTCATTTGTCATATTAAATTTTTTAATTAATTTTTTTTTTTTTGATAAAATGTGATAAGAATCATTAATTAAAGGAAAAGATAAAGAATAAACAAATCACATTAAGATAAAAATCATGGAAAAGAATTAAAAATTAATTAAAATATGCAATATAGCATATGTCAAAATATTTCCATATTATTTGTGATATTAGTTAGAAATCAAGCTTTGTATCTCAACTTTGTATTTATAACATTTCACTTGAATTGAAATAGATGTAAAATTTGAGTATAGAACAAGTTGTGTACTTTCTGCAATATTGAGACTCGTAACTTGCCCTTGATTATTAGTAAAACAACTTGAAATATACCTTGCTAAATTCTATTTTTCTTGTAATACAAGGTTAAGGTGTGAAAATTCAATTTTAACAACATTTGACAAATATATAGATAAATAAAAAATGCGAAAGAAGAAAAACGGTATTAAATAAAAATTTTCTTTTACCAATCCAAATTCAAGTCAACTAATCGTATAAAATAAGTTTTCATATACGAAATGTAAACTTGATTCATGATAACTATTAGAAAATTATGCGAAAACATCATAATATTAAGATTGATAACAAATTCACTCTATATAAAGAGACATAGTATTTAACGTGATTCGGTATCAATTGCCTACATCAACGAATGAAAAGATAAATCCACCAAATCATATATATATAAAAGTATACAGGATTATACACTAACTACGATATATAACATATTAGCACCTGCTCATTACCGGTATTGATCATACATATCTTTCATGTCTCTTTCCTCTCTCTCATAACTAGATCTAATTCTCAATCCTATATTTGTAGGCATGTATGGAGATCTCTTATTCCTAATACGGATAAGCTTTTATTTATCATATAACTTTATTTTCCTATTCTTTTACTTTTCCTACCTCTTATAAAAGTCAATTTGAATGAGAAAATGAACCACAATCCTAAAAATAGAATATTTTAATATGATCTAATAATTATTTTCATTGAATGAGTTTATATCAAATCATTTTTATAAAATTTCATGTTAACAATAAGTTGATCATGTTACCTAGTATAACTTTAATTGTCTATAAGCAGTAAAATCCTATAACTTATGTTAAAGTACTTATTTTATGATGAAATTTTTGTGTATTTTCATCCTCTATATCCTCTAAGGCTTTGATAAAATACAGCTACTATTAAATGCAATCCGCATTTGGAGAGTAATAGATAATAAAATATTTTTATTTAATCTTAAACATTATATCAAAAAATTGATATGAACTGATTTATGTTTCCATTTTGTTCAAAAGGGAAAAAATTATTACATAATAATCATCATCAAATTAATTTTTATAATCTTAAATATCAATTCTTATAAATAATTGATATATTTTTTAATAACATATATTTAGGCGATCACGTGAAATTTACTTTCTGAATCAAACGAAACAAACTGGGTTGGGCTAACCTCTAAAAGCCCACTTCTAAGATCTATCATGCACTTCTTTGATAGTCTAGATCCAGTAGCCCAAAACGGCATGCTCGTACTGTCAGACCTGCCAGTACGTTTCTCTTTGAATCCTAAATCACTTTCTATGCTTTCTAAATTTCTTTAGCAAAATTCATCGTATGGGTACTGTTTATTTTATATGATTGTTGTTATGGGTTGGTTCAAAATTCAGAGGCATTATTAAAATTTTAGAAATTATGGCACTATTTTAAACTCATTAGATTAATTAATTAATCCAATTTTAATATCAATATCACCAGTCAAATTATGAATATGCGTGATTACCTCACCTTGAGAATGATATATTACATCTATTCACATCTAATTATTTTATTCGTTTACAATCGAAGTAGTACAAATTATGGTTTGGGATTATGGATAATGCAAGCATTGGTACTTATCGTACTCTCTCCTTTCTTTGGTTATAGCTTCTTGTAATATCATATTTATTCAATGTAAATTCTTTTCCTGAGTTCTGAAATCCATAAATGAGGTTTCTCTTTTACTAAAGATGGGGGTTATGTCTCCACTTGTGTTAGGGTCCTAGAATCCTTTTAGTTTCTTAGCCTTGTTCAGTTCTTTGTTTTAAATAAATTTAGTTTCTATCATATAATTTTACGTATCATTCTATCGACCATATCTTGCGAGTAAAAAGCTATCAATTACATTAATTAATGAATTATATGAGTTCACAATTCTATTCACGTTCATCCCGATCTATTGCTCATTAAGTTATAAGTTGATTAAATAGTTGTGTAAGAAAATCAACGCGAAGGCTCTGATACAATTTATGAGGGAAATAGACTAACTCTGATATCAATTATGAGAAAAATATACGGAAATATTGTCATCAAAATTGGTAAAATTTAATAACACAAGAAAATATAATATTTAACGTAGTTCAATATCAATTGCCTACATTTACGGATGAAGAAATAAATCTATTAGATTATAAATAAATAAGAATATAAAAGATAACACACTAAACTAGTGCTCTACCTGATACCAAATATATTAGTGCATGAAGGCCTCCCGTCATTCAACTTGAATGTAATCTACCCGATACTTAATATAACAGAGCAACATACTCTACTAGTGTAGATTTAAATCTCTTTCAAGTCTCTTCCTAAAGTCCTATAAGGATATTTACTTATTATATCTAGTCTCTCTATCTCATAACCTAGAATTGATTCTCAAGTCTTATATTTATAGGTCCATATAGAGATTTCTTATTTCTTATAAAAGCCAAATAGAAGTGTAACTCTTATTGATTTAACAATGCTACTTTCTTATTTCTTCTCTTAATCTTACTTCTTCTATAAGTTAAGTAGAATTAGGAAAATAGAATCCTAAATAGAAGCAAATTATAAAACCTAATTGATAAGTGAAAGATGTGCCTAAAGTTTAGTCTTTTTAACTTAAGTTAAAAAATTAGATTCCTGTTATTTTTGTGTGTTTTATGTTTTATTGTTAGTTTCAGTAATTTTTACTTATTTATATTATAGCTGAAAGATTGAGAAAGAATCAAGCAAACGAGAAGGCAAAATGTAAAGAAAATGGAAAAGCAATTTAACAAATCAGGTTCAGTTTTTCTGAAGGAACGTGTCTTGGTATACTAGGCATAACTTTTTTGTCCAATAAATAAGGTAATTTAGATGGCGTTGGAAAGATAAGAGACAGAGGTACAACTTTCATGTTGATGACTTTTCCAAATTGTGAACATAATGTTTCTAGACAGAGAGTTCGTGCCGAGGCACAAAATTGTTTCATGTAAGGGCCCCGATTTCCAGAAAACTTGCACTGGGGCGTACAAAGCTACTTGCAGGGACACCGACGTGATTTTAAAACATCCTAAACACTTTTAATATAAATAGAGATTTTAAAGATAGGGGGAGAGGAGAAAACAACTAGGATACTTCCTTAAGCCTTAAAAGCCCAGATTCATCAATTGGAAAAGGAGAAGAGAATATCTACACATAGGAATCTGCAGATTTCTTCAATTCTTCTAGTTTGCGATTCTCTTCTCAATGTTTCATTTAGTTTTCTTATTTTTCTAGTTAGTATGAACTAGTATTTTTGTGCTTAGTCTGTGATATAACCTAGCCTTAATGGATTAGACTTGAGAAATCAATTCAGATAGGTTATAGTGAATTCACAAGCTTAGCAATTCAGTTCATTATTTTAATTCATATTTTCAGTATTTTTATTTTGTTTCCTATTTTAGTTTAATTTTAAGTTAGTTTTTAGAATTCAAATCAAGTTTCATTCATATAAATAGTAATAAATTCAGTAGAATTAGTGCTCAATATATTAGTACCTATGGGTTCGATATCCTATTGAAATATCACTATGTTACTTGGTGCCATTCTGTATACTTATAGAAAATTTACAAGACTAATCCTAAAAGGAAATCAGACTAGAGCCGCGGATCTGTGACTCAATTTCTTCATGATAAGATTCATGTCACATTCTAAAAAATCTCTACCTTGATATGAATTCTACCACAAACTCTTCTTCTCTTCTACAAAGGTAACGATTAGTCCTAACCCCCAAAATAGTATACTATAAATAGTGTCACTGTGAATAGTAATTATGAATAGTGATAATGAACAGTAACACAATCATGAACAATAACAACAACGAAGGACAGTGACTATGAATAGTAACCAACAGGGCCAAGCTCCAATACCAATTTTCAAGGATTTTAATGCAATAACAAACAAAGAACTGAATAAAATACCAAAAGCAATACATACTGATTTACCTGGAAAACCCCAACAATAGGGAAAAACCACTAGCAGAGAATAAGAAGAATCCATTACTTGAGAATCACTCCACCTACAGCTTATAATTGTTGTAGCTAATCTCTCTTGTATATACTTAATCTTGAAAAATAGTCTTCTCAATTCGCAATATAGAGTTCTGATACCACTTATAAGAAAATAAACATGAACACTAAACCGCAAGTAGGGTCTGATACCACTTATGGGGAAAATAGACCAACTCTGATACCACTTATGAGAAAAAAAAATGCAAAAAATTTGACATCAAGATTTGTAGAGTTTACTAATATAAAGAGAGACACAATATTTAACACGGTTCAACATCAATTACCTGCATCTACAGATGAAGAAATAAATCCACTAGATCATAAATAAACAAGAGTATAAGAGATAACACACCAAACAGTGTTCAATCAAATACCAAACATATTAGTATATGAAGGTCTACTATCATTTAGCTTTAAGTATTCTACTCGATACCTAATATAATAAAGTAACATACTCTATCGGTGTAGATCCAAATCTCTTTTAAGTTTCTTTCCAAAACCTTATAAGGGTATTTACTCATTATATCTAGTCTCTCTCTCATAACTAGAACTGATTCTCAAACCCTATATTTATAGGTCCATTAGTATTGGGTAAAGTACCTGTTTGGTGTATTATCTCTTATACTTTTATATACTTATGATCTAGTATATTTATTTTTTTATCTGTGGATGTAGGCAATTGAAGCCGAGCCACGTTAAATATTTTATCTCTTTATGTTGTTTAAATTTTACCAATCTTGAAGTTACATGTTTTCGCATAGTTCTCTAATAAGTGGTATCAAAGCTTAGTTGAGGTTTATAGTTCGAGTCATTTATTTCTCACAATAATTAAGGTGGAAAATTCAAACTTTGTTTTTGAAAGTAGAATAAAATATGAGTGCCATCCGTAATTTTTGTTTTTTCATTTTAACTTGGAGAGAGATTATATGAGAGAGAATATTACATTAAAAGTTTAAAGGCTCATGATTGATTATTGATTTTAATATCATTTAATAGTTTATAATTTATGTACAAATTTGTATTTAAATTTATGTCTCATGAACCTATCTCATATACATACATACATACATACATACATACATACATACA
>JANKKB010003493.1:0-16105 GCA_026225775.1 Bursera palmeri
TTTTTTTTTAACTTTTTGTTTCATATATTGAATACTATAAGCTTTTAATTTTTTTCTATGATATTAGATTCTTATTGTCTTGAATTTTTTATATTTGCAATTAAGAATGATTTTTACTTGATGCACATCTCTATTTGCAAAAACCACAACGATGTGTTTAGATCTTCTGATGACATATTTTCAAATCTTTTATTTTTGTTCAAATTTTACTTTCCTTAATTGACTTGTTTAAGCTTTCATATTAGAGAAACCTTTTCTTTTTTAAGCTACTATTTTCATTCATGTGTTGATTCTTACTATTTTTCTTTCTTGATATTACATTCTTATTTAGGTGTAGATGAGATTGATTTTACTTGATACACTCTCTATTTGCACCACCATAACGATGAGTTTATTTCTTTTGAAGACATCTTAATTTTTTTTATTATTGTTCAACTTTTAATTTCATATGTTGAATACTATAAGCTTTTAATTTTTCTTCTATGATATTATATTCTTATTGACTTGAATATGTCTTCATCAATTTAATCATATCTTTTATTAGTTGCAAATGAGAATGATTCTTACTTGATGCACATCTCTAATTGCAAAAACCAAAATGATGTGTTTAGATCTTCTGATGACATATTTCAAATCTTTTGTTATAGTTCAAATTTTAATTTTCTGTGTTGACTTGTAACTTTTTCTTTTTTTAGCTACCCTATTTTCATCTATGTATTGATTCGTGCTTTTTCTTAATATTAGATCCTTATTACCTTAATGTTTCTTCATTCGTTAAACCACATTTTTAGGTGCAAATGAGATTGATTTTACTTGATGCACTCTCTGTTCATGACCTAAACGGTGTGTTTATTTCTTTATTATTATTAAACTTTTCATTTCATATGTTGGCTACTATAAGCTTTTAATTGGGAAAACTTTAGCTGTTTTAAGCTATTGATTTTCATCGCTTTAATTATTTTAGTTACTGTATCCATCATTTTTTTATGATGTTAAATTAATATCTACCTAATTGCATATTCATTAGTTTAACCACATTTTTTATTATGTATGGATGAGAATGATTTTTATTTTATATTCATCTCTATTTGCACAACCACAATAATGTGTTTAAATTATTTGAAGATGAAATTGAAATTTATTTTTTTAACTTTGAAATTTCTTATACTGACTCTTATATGCTTTCATATTTGGGTAACTCTTCCTTTTTTAAGCTTCTGATTGTCATCATGATTGCTATAGTTTTAGTTACACTAATCATAAATGTTTTTTCATGATGTTAAATTCTTGTCGAACTAAACTGTCTTCATCAGTCTAATGACGTCTTTAATTAGAGGTGGGTGAGAATGATTTATACTTGGTACACATCTCTATATGCACAACTACAATTTTTTTTTAGATCTATTGAAAACATTTGAAATTTATTATATAATTCAACTTTTAATAATTTCTTTTGTTAACTTCTATAAGCTTTCATCTTAGAAATATTATCCTTGTTTTAAGCTACATCTTTTTTTTTTTTCATGATGTTAAATTCTTATCAAATTAAATGTGTCTTCATTATGATTCTAAACTTATCATTTTTTTCTTGATCTATGTTTGGTCAAACGTTGGAAATAATTTCTTGATATTTCTCATGGAAATGTCTATCTTATTGCAGAGAAAATACAGGATTTTGTCTATTCCGAGTGAATTTTTTTTTAATCTTTTTGGTTAAGCGTTGGATTTTTATTTTAAATAATTTCTTGATGTTTGCNGAAGGAAATGTGTCTTGTTGCATAGAAAAAATACAGAATTTTGCCCATTCCAAGAGAAATGTGCTTTGTTTACTCTTTTTGACTAGGTTTGGGAATAATGAAGGATTGATATCGTAAATTTATATTTTTCCTAAATTTTGTGAGGAAATTTCACATTCATTGCTAAGGGAACTATGTTCCTTAAAGCTGCTTTCTTAAGTCTCGTTCCTTGTGAAAATTATTGGGAACGGAAACGATTTGATACTTTGAATCAAAGATATTATCGAAGTTACTAGATTAGTTTTCGTCGGCTAGATCTTTGACAGTATGTTTGGTGGATCGATAACAATTATCTAATCATGACCTTAAAATAGGGGGCAGAGGCAATGGTTATAGATGACATTGAGGTACATGTCTTTTTTTAAGTTATGATTTTTTTTTTTCTAATTGTTTTTATATTCCTTAATTGATGAATAGTTTTGAGAGTACAAAATTAGGCATGATGGTTTTCTGCCTATGTTGGCTTATTTTTTATCAAGTCATTCTCATTTGTCTCTTGTGGAGAAATGTGAAGAAAAATGATGTGTGGCATTAGATATCAATTATGTATTTTTGCTTATCTTTAGATCCATTGATCACTAAATTACTGCTTGNTTGGGTTTGTTTCAAAGCAATACCTTTTGAGTTTCTTTCACTATTAATATCCTAGTGTTTGGTGAGAAGGAAAGCAATTACTGTTTTGAATCTCAAATATACTCTTAAGTCTTATTTATATAGTAAGTCTAATTCTAGCTTTTTTTAAGTGGAGTCAGTTAATTGATTTGAGAGAATAGCTAGCTTGTATATGAATACGAGAGAACATGGTTTTGCTGCACAGATTATGTTGGAATGACTTCAAGAATTCCTCTGATTTGTTTCTTGTCCCATTAGGTGGCTTTGAAGAATTATAACTTAAACTTGGCCTGCTTTTTGAACATTAATTTTGTTTTTTGTCCATTAAAGATCCATTCACCATTTGGTTCAGTTCGTTGGAAAGTGAATATGCATGTTTTTAAAGTGCTTTTGTAAGTAATACTTTCTTGTTTTATGAGAATCATATAAAAAAAGAAAGAAATTGATTCATATAATTAGTGCTGGCTTGCTAATCCAAAAAATGTTGGGTTGGGTTTCTTTAACCCTTGGCTTCTTTGTCAATGATGGTTGGTCTGTGGAATTTATCTACCTACCCTCAATTTGTTTCTTAANCAAAATATCTTGTCGGTTGCCAAGTAAATACATTGATTAGAAATGTTTGATGCAGCTTTTAATCTGAAATAGATTTTGTTGGTCCTACGTAATTACATGCATTGGCTTGCTTCTGTACAGAATTTGAAGTAGCAGCAATCAAGTGACAGTGGAGTTTCTGTTTTTAGATTTTCATTAATTTCACTTTCCTTGTCCTTTCTCTATCAAAGTTGCTTATAAAAGTTTTAAATCTAAACTTAGGAGTTGTCTTGGTGGAGAAACATCTTTTTTTTTTTTTAAAGATTTATAGGCATGCTGTTTGCTTTCATTGAAACAATGTTGCATTTGTTGTGAAGAAATATTTGTTCTTTCAAGCTAATTTTTCTTGGTCTTTTTCTCCTGTTGTGGAATGTGGGATAATATTTCTCAGTTTAAGATTTGTTGATTTTGCCTTTGTACAAGGAACTTTCCAAGAGATTCTTTGCCTTGGTAATGTGGGGTAAAAAGTATTAACCATAGTTTTAGAAAATGATCTGTGGACATATTTGAGTAGTAGCAGAACAATTTTGTTGGGCTTCTTTTGTGTGCCACTATGATGGAGATTTCATGCACAATATGGGATCCTTATTTCCAGGATATGTTTCTTGGGTAGAAAACATAATTATGCTTGGCACTTTGTGATGCAATAATTTGGTGATATTGTTACCTTACAGTATCTTGATTCAAAGGTGGACCAGGCTGAGATGATGATGAAGTTATTTACTTCTATTTTTAATCTCCTTTTAGGAGTTTTGATAGTGGCCTAAGGCTCAAGTGTAGGTTTTTGAGAAAATTAGTAGAAATTATCAAATAGGGGATCCATTTAAAAAGATCTTCCTAAATTTGGTTACTTTTACAAATTTCCCCAGGTTTTTTTTATTTTCTTTGTTTACAATTTGATATTTTTGTTTGAAGTTTTTGCAATAGCAATGAGAACATAGTATGATATTTAATTAGTACTTTAAATTTATTTTAGATCATTCTCACTATTCTTCTTGTTGGTTTGGATGAAGTAGTTGGGTCTTTGGGCTTCAGAGTTTTATTTCTCCAATCCCTTTTAGCATGTTGTATGTCCTACTTTTTTATTTTTTAAATTTATCTTGAGTGTCAATGTACTATTTTGACAATTTGCTGAACACTTGGTTCGAATACTTGTTCTTTAAATTTTTTCAGCTCTTTTAGATGATAATGGACCAATCTTACTCAGGCTGGTTTCAGTGAATGATTTTTGCTGTTTTAGTTTTTGACAAATGCGGTCCATGAAAGTTTCATGAAGGGATCATGTTTTTTATTATTCTTTTTAGGCTTTTCTGTAATCTGTCTAGCTCGCAATATAGAAATCATAACTAAGAGAGCTGTATTTGGATTTTGGTGAAAATTGTCTTCAGCTTGATTGTTCGTTACATTCAACTTTATAGTACTGTCAATACATGTCATTGGAGTGCTCATCTTTAGTGTTTGGGCTGTCGTTATAGATTATTGGAGTGCACTTGTTAGTTTTCAAGAACCCTTTTCTAACTAAGAGCAAAATTGAAGAAATTGGAGGTTATTTTGCTGCTTTACCGTATTTTGTTTTTTCTATCATTAATGTTACTCATCTCAAAACTTTATCTCAAATTATGCATCCTATTGACATTATGTTAAGATTATTATATCAATTATTACATCATTGGATCATTCACCTAACAATTTTAAGGAAGTCTACATTATTTAGTATTCAAATTTGAGATAAAATTTTGGAATAAGTATCATTTTTCTTTTTAGTTTTTTGTTAACAGAAAATAGGAAGAGTCTTACTAGATAGATATAAAACCCACTAGACATACCTTTTTGATCTAAGGAAACTGTGAATGGCATCAATAGCGGTCCACCAATCTCCTGTTCCCATTGTGGAAAGGGAATTCGTTCTTTAGCCTAGAACCTCTGTATCGTTAGGTTTCAAGTCAGAAGCTGAAGATTTCCAGGACCATAACGAACATCTCTTCGTCATAGTGTTGGTTTTTTATTATACTCCACTCTGCATTTTGTCCTTGCAATGGAAACGTACCTTTTGTTTTTCGCTCCCTGGACCCTCGTAGGCCTGTGTTTGTTCTTTAATTTTAGCGTCTCATTTGAAGAGAATTATGACGCTTTGGCGGATGATCCTTCAATATTCCACACATACAACTGTTTTGCTGAGACTGACTAACATGCAAGAGGTTATGACTTTGTGGATTTCCAACCTCAAATCAAAGTTGCAACAAGTGAAACAATGATATACAGAGACAGCACAGAGCTTGAAGTGCTACGGTTGACTTGAAAAAGCGTTGCTAATGATTTTGTACTCTGATACAAAAATATCAATTTAATTGGGATTCAGGTGGGCACGCTTGTGCCATGACACGTCTAGACGCTCATCAAATGGTATCAAATGAGTTTGCTAAGATTCAGAAATCAGAATATACAGAGATAGCACAAAGCTTGGAACTCTCATGGCAAGTGCTAAGGTTTGACTTGAAAAAACGTTGTTAATGATTGTGTACTCTGATGCAAAAATATCAATTTAATTGGGATTCAGGTGGGCATGCGTGCCATGACACGCCTTTACTCTCATCAAATGAGTTTGCTAAGATTCAGAAATCAGAATCATGGAAAGGATAAGTTTCGACTCACATGGATGATACTAACATCGATCCCAAATAATGCGCGCCAAAGTGATAATGGAGTCAACCATAAAACCTCTCTTTATGTAAGTTTTATTCCTATGCTAAAACTGCAGACCTATTTTATTGGTATTTTTATTTATTTTTCTTCTTCTTTGTTTGCTGAGTGGTTTTGCCGCCGATGCCTACGGTTCTACTACCCATATTCATCTGAATAGTCACATAATTAAATTGTTCAGATGAATGCTAAATGATGGAGTATAGTGGGTTTTAAAAGCAAACTATATTTTTTAATTTTTAATTAAAGATTTAGAGAGTAAAGTAAATAGATGTGAAGAAGCAGTGAACAAGAGGGCAACTGAAAAGTTTATCTTGTCACTTGAAAGGGACTATTTTTATTCATCTAATTTCTTGTCAAGCCAGTAAACGCTTTAGTGTTTACTGGTTCCTTCCTTAAGGTCGGTAAGGTCGTACGGAAAGAGGAGAAGAGTCCGTTCCTGGAACCAGGCAATCAAACTAAGCAAGGTAAGCAATTCAGCATCAAACGGGTATCAAATTATACCATCTATTTATTTCTGTAGTTTATTTCATGCCATACATTTCATCATGTGATGCGGATATGATACCATATTACCATGATGGAATTTGAGAGAAATTTGCTTATTTATAGCTTTAATATTGTTTCTCTATTAATTGATAGTTAGGAAATAAAAAAATTGACCTGAACGTTTATTCAATCTGCTATTAGAAATATCGGAATAATATTTTTGGAAGAAAAATTATTTCTATGCTTAAAGAGACGCTTTTATATATATAATAAGAAATTTTTAGGATAAATATACTATGATGTTTTAATTTATATGAAAATGGTTTTAATAGTGTCAAAACCATTTTCCCAGTACAGAAAAATTAGGAAGATTGCCTGTGAAGAAATAAAGGGTATTCTCACGCTTTTGCATATACATTATGAAAGCAATCTGTCGTACAATTCAGATTTGGGGGCAGCCTCCTAGGGTTCTTCAGGCTTTTCTGGCCCTGCTGAAGCCCTGATAGTTACATCGCTGTGTCTATGTACTATGATAGCAAGTAAAATCGCAGTAATGTCACTAAAATTAGTATACAAATCCCCGTTTGTGCACGCAGGCTCATTATAATATTCAATATAGTGGCAATTGGGAATAGGATTTGCTATATAGTAATAAGCACGTAATAGGACCCTTAAACTTGTGAATCCCAAGCAATAGAGTTTCCTTATAGGTTTACCTTTAATCTGCCAGAAACCGTTTACAACAATCTGAGGAAGCAGAAACAAATCTTGAACGAGGCCAACATAATCATCCAAATTAGTAAGCCATTGGATTAGGTTTTGGATGTTGCTTCTTTTGTGATGATGTACCCTTGTCTGGCTCTAGCGCGGTTCACTGGTGAATCCAACATGAACAATGTGCATGACAAGAAATCCGACAATATGAATAGCATAAGTAACTGGGAAGATTTTCTTCTCTTTTGGGAATCTTCCGTGTTGTTTTTGAGTGACATTGATTTTCCTGGTAGGAGATGTGTACTTTCTCACCAAGACTAAAAAGTATGCATAAGCGCATATAGCGGGAGAACCTTGGTGATACACTAAAGCACGTCAAACCTTTTATACTTTTTTGAATTTTTTGTCAACTGTGAAATTGTAAGACCTTGGTTTTGAAAAGCAATTCACCATAGGTGATCAGTGGAATGCCGTAAATCAGAGTTGGGATGCCAAGCACGACTAGAGGCATATAAATAATAGGATCAACAACATTGTTGGCATAATGGATATATGCTCTGATATCGAACATGACACGTATATATGCTTCCATTTTATTTTGTATTATTTAATGCTGTGATGATAATTTGTATGGGTTTTGATTTTCGGCGTGTCAAATCCAAATGATACCATATCATAATTGATTTGTTGATAGGCATGTGATATTGCCAAATTCATTTTATCGTCTAACTTGGGTTTTTTATCTTTTATTTATGCATGAAGTTTAAAGCCATTTTCTCTGGTGATATTGCCAATTTCCTTTCATATTCTCTCGATATGTGGTATGAGTATTATATGCGTGGAATTGTTTATTTTGATAGGAGACTCAAGGGCCAACGTTATATCAAGTCTTAATAATGACCGACAAAATGTTTAGGGATTATTAACACTGGCTTATATGCACATCATTTGAATTTATTAATATTAAAATTTACGAATGATCACACTCTTAAAAATAAGATAAAGTTAGATAAATATAATAACATAATCTCATATTGATGTGAATTCTATATACCTGATTACTAGAGTTAAGGATCCTTAATTCCATATTAATCTTGATTCCATACATATTTTACGTTGTTAGTAAATCCGATTCCTCAATATTTATTTAATAGGAGGTACATATTCTTTTGCTCCAGTGAAGCAGGGTTGCATAAACTGAGGTGGGGCAATAGGCTTGGGACACCTCCTCAATTTCCAGTTGATTATCCGTTTTACTGGCTTGACATAGTATGGGCTGAGATAATAAAAAGCCCAATATCATTCTTGGCCCATTAAGCAATTGTAATAAAAGTCCTTGACATATTATGCTGTTGTGCAAGGATCGTCCTAGTTCAGTTAATTGTAAACGTAAGCAGGAAGGCGTGGAGTAAGTAGGACTTCGAGTTTGGAGAACCTAAGGTTGGTAGTCCCGAAACTGTCACCTAATTCAACTTGTTCATCAGATGGTGTTGAAACTTCAAAGCCTTGTAACAAAGTCGCCATTGTAAGTTGCATAACCTGAAGTGCGAACAAGACCCCAGGGCACATTCTCCTACCGCTGCCAAATGGCATAAATTCGAAGTTTTGACCTTTAACATCAAAATCTTTGTGGGTTGTAAGAAACCTTTCGGGCTTAAACTTGTAAGGATCTGACCATACGTTTGGATCACGGTGAATCTTCCAAAGATTAATAAGTAATCTTGTACCTGCAGGGACATGGTAGCCACCTACCGTGCAGTCTTCCAAAGACTCGTGTGGAACTGACAGGGGTGCGGCAGGGCTTAAACGCAGCGTTTCCTTGATGATAGCTTGAAGGTAGACCAAGTTCTTCATGTCTGATTCTTGTGCTAGCCTTTCTCTACCGATGTGGGTGTCTAATTCTTGTTGTGCTTTCTTCAGGATATCTTGGTTGTTGAGTAGTAGAGAAAGACCCCATGTCAACGTTACTGTTGTGGTATCCGAAGCGGCCATGATTAGGGCCTATGCAAATGACAAACATAGCATTTTCTGGCTTAATGATCAAACTTAAGGTATATCTTATCGTTGATTATTGAATTAAGCATACCAGACATGTAGCTTTGTTGATGGTATCAGCATCGTGAGTGGGGCTAAAATCTTCTGTTATGTCCTCGAAAATGGAGAGCATCACGTCCATGAAGTCTTTTTCATGACCCTTCACCCTGCCGGAAATTCTCTTCCGCTTGTGCTCGTCTAACCATTGTTGAACGCAGTAGTCTAGTTCTTTTGCCGTTTCCTTCATGGCTCTTTCATGTCCCCCCAAATCCAACCACCTTAGAAACGGAAGCGCGTCTGAAACAGCAAATTTCCCCGACAATTCAAAAAATTTCCTCACTGCATCTCGCCATTGATCGTCCTCTTCAGCCTCGTGTGATGTTGTATTCCTCACATATCGTTTCCCTACAATTATCCTGTAAATCACGTTTAGCGTTATGTCGCCAAACCATTTCCTCATCTCCAGCGACACCTTATTTTCAGTAGCTTTATTCTTATACCACAGCTGATGTATCTCTTTCGGAGCAGCTTTCATCTCGAATTCTCGTACATGTTTAAACGTCTGGAGTCGGTGGCTTGAGAGAAGTTCAAGCTTCGCTACCTTGCGAATTTGACGCCAATAGGGGCCGTAAGGGCTGAAGCCAAGCATGGCATAGTTGTAGCCCATTAGCTCCGCCATTAACATCTTTGGACGATTGGCGAAGGCTTTATCGTTGCTAGTTAGACACTCTTTAGCAATTTCCCAACTACTTACAACTAGAGTTGGGTACACGCCCAACTTGATAGTGAAGATTGGCCCGTCTCTGTCAGCTAGGTTGCCCAAGACTACTTGAGGAGGTCTTTCTCCTCCTAATAGAGGGAGGTGGCCAAGAAGAGGCCATGCACCGCTAGCTTCCGGTGGTGATAATCTCTTGTTACAATATGATTTATATCTTCTTGACATCCACAATAGACTGTAGAGAAAGAGTACTAACAAGGCAGACATTCCAGCCACAGGAGTTGTGAGGACTGCAAGAAGGAAATCCATTGTTAGCGCTTCTAATTGTGAAGGTTTATTTTGGGCTTAAAGAGAGCCTTCATCTTATATATAGATAAAATGGGATGTTTGTTAATTAATTTTTTAATGTGGAAGGCCTGCAATATGCAACTCAGAAGGTGAATCAACTGGTATGCCGCCACTTTTTGCTTAGTGCAAGGTGAATCACCGTCTACTGCTAGAGACAATGTGGGTAGTGATTAATTTCATCTATAAACAAAATGTCACTGTGAATAATAGATGGATCGATCATGGCTACATTAAAAAAAAAAAATCATGCTGTCCAATTAAATGTGACTTATGACTCAAAAAATTATAAAATATTGTGTAAATAACTAAAACGTTATAAATAATAAAGCCACATAATTAGTATCACCTATATTGCAGCATAGGACTAAGCCATATTAAGGTTTTATTTTATAGAAGTCTAGAATATAGTAATATTAAAGAAAACCAAGATCCCATTGTCAGTTACGTACTAACATATATATATATATATATATTTATACCTTAGAATGAGCTCAGATAATTGCTGACATATAGATGGTTATATTTTCTAATGATTTTTCCCTCGTCTGCTCTAATTAGAAATATATAATAGACTTCTAATGATTGGCATATATAGTTTGCTTACACCATTACTATGGCCCGCTGGAAACATCAAGTGAATGTCTAATGCTTAAAATCTGTAATGAAAAAGATGCTTGGCTTGTCGTTGGGAATCTCTCAGCCTCTACAACATTTCTTATAATGAGAAATTCCGTAAAGAAAATTTTGTAATTTTTTTTTTTTGGGTTTCTGGCTAAGGATAATTGTTGGAACACAACAATTAGTTATATAAATAAATAAAATAAAATAAACAATTATGAAATACTAACTTATAGGAATGGAGATTTGTATATAAAATATAATGTCCTAAAACAGTATTTCCCCCCTTCTAGTGATATTTCTGAATTTTATATCACCAATTCAGAAATCTGGCAAACTGACTTATTATAACTGTCTCAAGTATTAAATGTAGAATGCAAGTATAACAACAACAACAACCATTACAACAGAATAACAACCTTTATTTTAAAGCATTTGTACCATAGTTATAGACATTACATGCCTCTTCATGTGTCTTTACAAAGAGGTATAACTCTTATGTAAATGTATAACTTTATATAAATCATTGCAACTATACATAAAGATATGACTCTTAGTAAACCATTGCAACTTTACACAAAGATATAACTCTTAAATAAACAATTACAACTCTTTATGTATTCCTACAAATCAAACATTGTGTCTTTATAAATCAAACATTATGTCTTTAAAAACTTATATAATACAAATATTTTTAATTTAAACATTATTTCCAACAATAATTCCATCAACAAGAAAGTTATTAATTACCCTAAACTACAGAAAATTAACTTAGCCATAGAGGGACGCAGAAAGGCGTGGGCTGAGAAGGACTTCCAAGTGCAGCTGTTTTAACCATAGTGTAACCTATTCCCCCGCCCAAGTCAACGGGTTCATCTGACGGGGTTGTAATCGAACCCATGCAGCAATCCAGCAACTGCAAGTTGCATGACCTGAAGAGCAAATGATATTCCAGGGCACATTCTTCTTCCACCACTAAATGGCATAAATTCAAAATTTTGACCCCTAACATGAAAATCTTTGTGGGTCATCAGAAATCTTTCTGGTGGAAACTTATTAGGATCTGTGGAAGATCAACAATAAGCTGTGTGCCTACTGGCACATGATAGTGGCTGACGATGCAGTCTTCCATAGATTCAGGTGGAAGCGATTCATAGATTGATACGTGAGATTCAAATATTGCGAAACCAATCGTGTGGTCAGCTTTGATCTTGGCCACGCCAGATATTTTAAGTTACTTAAAGTAGTTACTTCTGGTGATAATGTTTGCTCTATATATTTTTTAAAAAATTATACTTTTTGATAAAAATGCTCCCCTGAATCAGAATAGTATTTTCATTAATGCTGTTTGGTTGGAAAAAAATAAACTTTAAAATAGGAATCTAATTACCTAAAAAAGAGAATTAGTTATTCCCCTCACCTCCATTAGTCCATTTTAATTCCTTATCGGAATTAAAATAAAAAACACGTTTTCACAATTTTATATTTGAAGAAAAAAAAGTCTGACACTACTGTGTTACAATAAAATCTCTTCCATATTCATCATAATTTGTATCTCAAATACATATATTTTCATTATAAATCTCAAATACAGTATTTATTTTAGTTGAATATGATCTACAATGAGTGAGTTCTCTCATTGTTTTTACCGTTTTCACTTTCGAACCTACTTATATGATCGTCTTATAATGATAATTTATATTACTATTAACTTCAAAAGTTCATCATCATGACATCCAACACACATTAAAATTTAAACAAACTCTTTATTATATAATATAAAATATGTAATATTTTTCACCTACAATATCTAAAGTTAAAGAATTTTCTAAAAAATAATAATTTTTTTTTTAAAATAATTTAGATGATATAACTATTTGGCTTTAATATTATAGAACTCAATAATTTTAACGTTAAAAAAAAAATCTGTTGAATACAATAGACAAAAAAAATCCAATTGTGTAATGTTTGAGAAAATGTTAGAAAAATTATTATTTATCTTTTTGGAGGGGGGCGGCATTTGAAAAATATTAAATCTTATAATTTCTTTGATTTTCTCAAAGAAAAACAAATAAAGTGTAAGAAATCTAGAAATTCATATTTATGATAATAATGGTATATATTGTTATTATTATTATTTATTTTATACATTTTTAAAAGAGAGTAATTTGAAAAATTGATATTGATTCCAATTCTAGGCTTCTGAAATCCAAACAGCTTTAAAGGGAATCAGATTCCAATTCCGTATTAAACCAAACCAGAGAAATAATCATTCTGATTTCGATTCTAATTTTGATTCCATCAAACCAAGCAAACCCTAAGTAAAATATCTTAAGTAATGTAGTAAATTACTTAAAATCACGCCACATTTTTCATTATACATCCACATGAATTATTTTTTTACTTAAATAACTCAATTGTTTTTAGAAATTTACTTATAATTAATTGGATTTAGAGAGATGCATATATATATATATGCTTCTTGCATATATATATATATGCTTCTTCGTTTCTATCTTAAAAATAAGTATATACAGTACTCTAGTCAGCTTTCTATTTAGTTACTTAACTTTCCTAAGCATCTTTCCTTATTTTATTTTAGTAGGATAATTATTATGCTTCTTTTCCTGCTATATATAATTGTTATGCTCTTCATTTCTCTCTTTTTATAAGTAAATAAGTATATATAATACAATTGATGCAACTAATAACATAAAAGATATTTTGTAATTTTTAATTTTTAAAATATTATATATATATATATATATATATATTGGTAACGTTTTTAAAAAGAATAAAAATTTACCAAAAAAAATCCCATCAAAGAAATATATGGAATATAATAAAATAATATGCATATTATATATTATTTTTCTATACCAAACTTAAAAAAAAAACATATGCAAGTACATATTATTTATATAAATAATACTATTTATTTTAAATTTTCATCTTAAATTTGCATTTKAAATTATTCGTGTTAATAAATGATTATAATAGGATGATGACATAATAAATGATGCAGAAACCTTGAACTAATACCATATCATTTGCATTCTTAATTTAAGATAAAAATTTGGGATGTTATACATTATTTATATAAACCATCACCCAAATCATCTTAACCATACAAGGAAGCAGAAAGGCGTGGAGTGACCAGGACTTCGAGGGGAGCTGATTTAACGAGAGTCAACCCAATTCCCTCGCCCATGTCAACGAGTTCATCTGACGGCCTTGCAAAATCAAACCCATGCAGCAATCCACCAAGTGTAAGATGCATAACTTGAAGAGCAAATGACACTCCGGGGCACATTCTTCTTCCACTACCAAATGGCATGAATTCAAAATTCTTGCCCCTAACATCAAAATCTTTATGGATTGTCAGAAATCTTTCTGGCTGAAACTTACAAGGATCTGACCAAACTTGTGGGTCACGATGAATCTTCCAAAGATTAACAAGAAGCCGTGTACCTGCTGGCACATAATAGTCATAGAGGATGCAGTCTTCCATAGACTCATGTGGAACTGAGAACGGCGCAGCAGGGTATAAACGCATTGTTTCCTTGAGGATGGCTTGGAGGTAAGGTAAATTGTTTATGTCTGACTCAGTTACTTGCCTTTCTCTGCCAACCTGGACGTCTAACTCATTTTGGACCTTCTTTAGGACATCTGGGTTGTTGAGGAGTAAAGATAAAGCCCATGTTAACGTAAATGTTGTGGTGCAAGTGGCCGCCAATATCAGATCCTGCGAAGTGTTAAAAGAGTGGCGCACAACAAAGATGTTATATTTACTGTCACCTAAACTATCCACATAAGTAGTTCTTGGTTTTTTGCTACTTTGAATGAATAGATTATGTGCTAATGCATAAATAATTGAAAATTCAAAAGATAGTCCTTTTATTAGTTCATCAATGAATGATAATAGTACTACTGTGCTAGCTGATCAGAGTGGAAGCTTTTTTAATGATTACTGAAAAGAAAAAGAAATTAGGAGGGATAGAACTCCTTAAACAGTAAATTAGGTAAATGGATGGCTTACCAGGCATGTAGCTTTATTAATGGTATCAGCATCACGGCCAGGGAACAACTGTGGATCTTCTAGAATAGACAACATAACATCCATGAAGTCTTCCTCTGCCTTCACCTGGTTAGAAACTCTCTTCCTCTTGTGTTCATCAAACAATTCTTGAACAACAATGTCTAATACTTTGGCCGTCTTCTTCATTAACCTCGCGTCTCCCCCTATATCCAACCACCTCAAAAACGGAAGCGCATCTGACACTTTTAACTTCCCAGTCCATGCAACAAAATTTGTTAATTCTTCTTTCCATTCAACACTCTTTTCTGCACCCTTTAGCCAAGTCCATCGCTTTCCTACAACTATCCTTAAAATCACATTAAGCGTTATGTCCCCAAACCATCTCTTCATCTCCACCAACACCTTATTTGAACTGCTACTTTTATTGCGGTCGACCCATAGCTTATACAAATCTTTTAAAGAAGTTTTCAACTCAGATTCCCGTACATGTTTAAGCTTCTCAAGCCGATGGTTTGAGAGAAGTTCAACTGTCGCTATCTTGCGTGCCTGACGCCAGTACGGACCATATGAGCTGAAGCCAAACATGGAAAAATTGTAGGTCAAAATCTCCAGGGCAAGAGTTTTTGGACGGTTGGCAAAGACTTTATCATATGTAGTGAGACACTCTTTAGCAACCTTCCAATTACTCACCACTAAAGCTCGATGCACGCCTATGTTGATCGTGAAGATAGGTCCATACTTGTCAGCCATATCGGCCAACACTCTGTGAGCCGGTTGTGGCCCTCCGAAGAGGTGTAGATGACCAATCACAGGCCAAGCTCCACCAGCTTTTGGAGCTACTTTCTTCTTTGCTGCATTTCTTGATATCAATAACAAAGAGCAGAGAAGGATTAAAAAGGCGAAAATTGCTGTGACAGCAGTTGATTGTGAACAAAGAGAGAAGTCCATTGCTGCTAGTCTTGTCCGGCGYGGAGCAATAGCTAGGGTTGTCTATATATAGAACTAGAATTAGGATTCTTTTATAATATGATGTATGCCAACTTTCATAATATAAAATACTTTTCGTGTTGTGCTAATAAATTATGAATTATATTGTTTGAATGGGATTTTAAGTGGACGCCCCTAAAGTTTGGTTTAACAATTAAGAGGCTCTGCAAACTTAACATCAACTTCTTTTTAGTTTTATCAAGTCTATTATTAAAAGAATAAAATATCTCTAAAGTTATAATTTTCATTATATATAATAAAGTAAAATTAAAACATTTAGAAATATATTTTAATGAATATTTGGTTTTATTTTTGAAAGTTTATAATAAAGGATATTTGTTATATTTAATATTTAAAAGAACTTTAAAATTTTGTTATAATATTTTATTAATGAAGATAACTTGGATTTCTCTCTCATAAAACCGCAAAACTCACCTTTGGGCTCTTGGCCGGCCAATT
>JANKKB010003494.1:5815-17489 GCA_026225775.1 Bursera palmeri
AATCATATGTTCAAACTCATTATTATTTTGAAGATTTCGTTAACATGTATATTTTATAACACACGTGAAGAAGATTCTTAAAACAAACATAAAATGATAAAATCCCCAAAAAGAGATTAAGAAAAATTAAAAAATAGGTCAACAAACTCGGTGCGATAGACCAATAAATGAATATGAGTATTAAATCATAACAAGAAGAAAATAGACACCCTTAAATCAAATCATGAAAAATAATAATTGGGAAATTCTCACAAAACATATGTAATGAAGAGGAAATTCTAAACGCTATGTATCTTATAGAAGTATAAAATGATGAAAATTCCACCAAAGTATTAATATAATTTGACCCAAAGTTCCTTTTTAGCTCTCTTGATCTTCAAGATAAGACAAATTTGGTAAGAGCAGGTAATAATATTAGATAATTTTATTCAGTTTATCCCTCCGACAATCAAGTCAGTTGATAACAATAAATTTTAAAAGAGAAAACCTTAATTAATTCGTTCATTAAAATGCTTACCAGTAAATTATATATATAGAGAATGAGTGTTAATTTTATTAACTAACCTACTTGTTTGATTGACGAATATAATTGATATAATCCATGTTTTGTTAACACAAATAATTGTTAATATAATAAGATTTTGATTGCAGTAACACTTTAATAACTTTTTTTTTTTTCTGAATTCATATTATTTTTGGTTTACATTCTACCTCTCTGATATTTATAAAAGCAAAAACTTAAATTTTTAACCTAATTTCGCTATATCAATTTATGACCATTGATTTATTGCAATATAATAGATGTAAGTTGATATGTTTACGTTGAAAATTACTAGCTCTTAACTTCTCGTTTACATTTATTATATTGCACTAAATCTATGGTTAAAAATTGAAATAATGAAATTAAGTAAAAAAATTTAAGTTTATATAGTCTGATCCTTTATGAACAAAAAAAAAAAAAAACCACATATCACTCTTCGGCCCTTCTAATAGATTCATTTCCATTAGATCCCTCTTGAGTCTCGACATAACAAATTGATTCAAATTTTAAGGGAGGTAATTGAAATTTCTTCAAATCTCAAGGGAGATAAGTGATATTTTTTATAATCCAAAGGGGAAAAGGGAAATTTATTCACTAATATAATTCAATAAAAGATAATCAAAATTGTTAAACATCGATTACATTAGCCGAATAAAATTAGAGAATTAAATTAAATAATTCATGGGGTTTGAAAGATAAAATTGAACCAATTCAATCTTAAATTAACAAAATTAAATTGGTTTTTAATTTACCAACAATTACTAGGAGGATTAGCAAAAGCAAAAGACAAATTTAAATAAAGAGAAGCATTATGGATTGGGCTACCATACCATCTCTGGCCCAACCGTGTAGAAAAAGTACAAAGTGAATTAAAAGCAATACTATATCAACATTTTAAAATGGAATAAAATAATCAAAAGAAACATGAAAAGTGGGCCGGGCTTTGAAGGCTTCGGGATTTGAGTTTCGAAATTTGGCTCTAAGTTCACTCAACTTACATTACTTGTATCATCATTATAAATTTAATTTTAGGATCGAACGGTTGACATTGGTCAACAACATTATCAATCCATATTTATATGATTAAACATTAATCCGTTTATGAGATTCAAGGACGGAAATGATAGGCCCAATATCCATTTACCTAAACAACCCATAAACCAACGTGCTTTGGCCCATTAACGTTATTTATGGCCCATCCAAATTTTCTTCTCCAAATGGAAAGGACAGCTAGGAAATTACACGTCTACAATAGTAAAAATTAAAAAATTTAAATAAATAATTTTTATTTAATTTTACGTACTTCTTAATAATCTTTTATTAATTATAATTCATGACCAAAAAAAGGATATTAAAAGACATAAGAAATATACAATAACACCCTATGATTTCTTACTTTATCATTTAATTTTAGTCCTTAGCAGTACTATGCATTCATGGGTAAAATAGAAATTTCATTATTAGATAACACTAAAAAGAAAGAATAATTATCATTTTGTAAAACCATGAACATGAAGAGAAAAGAATGTATTAAATGAAAAATAAAGGGAGGAAAATGTTATTTACCAAAAAATATTTGATTATCATTAATCATCAATTCATATGATGATGATCCGATGATGGTCAACGAAATCACAACCTCACACTTGGGTCCACATTCAACAACAAAACGCCACGTGTCCTGCGACACACTCTTGGCGCCATTCTCCGATCACTCACAGTCAACAGTCTCCCAAACAAACGGGAGATGATCCACTCTGATTGGTCAGTGATGGAGGGGAACCGAGCAGTATCAGTGAAAGTAGCGCAGTGAAGCAAATAGCGAACGACCGGGGCTACAGGATGGGTCCAGGTCCTTCGGTCGTTAGGGCTTTATAACGGCTCAAACTCTCCGCTGCAAGCAAATCAGAACTTGTGCATAGGCACTCTCGAATTAAAAATTTTTATTTTCTTGCAACAAAAGCAATAAAACTCAGAAAACCAAAAACCACAAAAACGCAACAAAACCAAGAAAAACAAAAACAAAAACATAATCAATCTTTGCATTTGCGCTAGGCGTAAACACAAAAAAAGAGAGTGTTTGTACAATAGCTAAATTAGCTACAGTGTTGTTTTTCCAAATTTTTATTTTTCTTTCCGATCTATTTTCAAGAAAAATTGCCTTCAGGTTGTGAAGAAAAAAAAAAAAAAAAGAGTGGGCGAGTTAGCAAGAGAGCGAGGCAGGCGAGTGAATATTAAAGAGAGAAATGGCGGATAAGGGGATTAGCCTCGAGGAAATCAAGAAGGAGAATGTCGACCTTGTAGGTTTCATTTTGCTTCCGTTTTTGTTGCTTTTCAAAGTGTTTTTTGGTTTTCACATTCTTTAGAAGCGTTTTTCCTGTTTTTGTTTGTGCATGTCTTGTTCTTATTACTGAATACGATGGTTACGTACATATAGTACTGATCTGATCGTCATTTCGATTTGCGGTTTGTTTTTTTCCTGTTTTTGCTTTTGTCATGCTTTTGTATTGAGTATGTTGATCATCCAACAGATTGAGATCATTATTTTCAATTTTTTTTTGAAAAAAAAGATCATGATTTTTAATGTTTTGAGACACGTGGATCTATATATTTCCATATTACTTTCCTGTTTTATGAAAGTGTTTTCGCTTTTGAATGAGAGCTGACGTGGATCTAGGACTTGGTGAAGCAGAGTGCAAACGAGGACTGCTTACGTAAAATTATTATTATCAAAAATATATATTTTGTTGAAAGTGTTTTTCTTGAGATGTTTTAGGCTATCGATTTCAATGCTGTGTTTCTCAGGCTTCCATTTCCAACACGTGTTTTTATGTTTCCGTTGGCTGTATTTTATGGTAACAATATTTCCTTTTATGTGACCCTTACGTACAGGAACGCATCCCGGTTGACGAAGTGTTTGAACAATTGAAATGCACAAGAGAGGGTTTATCAACCGACGAGGGGCAGAAGAGGCTCCAGATCTTTGGTCCAAACAAGCTAGAGGAGAAAAAGGCATTTCTGCTTTACGTGATGCATTTTATTTTGCTTTTTTAGAAAATTTTTTTATAGAGTACTTAAGGGGACAGATTTGTGCACAAACAGGAAAGCAAAGTTCTGAAATTTTTGGGCTTTATGTGGAATCCTCTCTCATGGGTCATGGAGATTGCTGCAATCATGGCCATTGTTTTGGCAAATGGAGGGGTCTCTTTCTTTTACTCTCTCTGTATGAGTGTGTATATCATTTACGTGAACATTCTCTCATTCTATGGATTTCTGGCAAATGCAGGGCAAGCCACCCGACTGGCAAGACTTCGTTGGTATTGTGGTCTTGTTGTTCATCAACTCCACTATAAGCTTCATAGAGGAAAACAGTGCAGGCAATGCTGCGGCAGCACTTATGGCCGGTCTTGCTCCTAAAACCAAGGTACTTTTTAGTTGATACAGAACTCTTGTGGCACAGAGATAGAAGATTGAGTAAATAAGAAATATAAAATAATCAATTAATGGAGATGACTTGGCAAATCACACGTAATACCACATCAATTTATATGAAAAAGTTTATATTGATAATTTTGAGTATGGTAATACTCTTTAGGATATGTTTTAAATCGACTTGTGTAAGGAATCCTGTTTTTCTGTGTTCTTGGAATAATATTCATTTTTGGTAGTTTCAAATCTATGATATACACTTTCTGATAATTTTGCAATGCTGTGTGCCTACTTGAAACACTGAAGGTTCTGAGAGATGGATCATGGAGTGAACAAGAGGCCGAAATCTTGGTACCAGGAGATGTTATCAGCATCAAGTTGGGAGATATTGTTCCAGCAGATGCTCGTCTCTTGGAAGGAGACTCCCTCAAGATCGACCAGGCTGCCCTCACCGGAGAGTCTTTGCCTGTGACCAAGAACCCAGGTGATGAAGTCTTCTCTGGGTCTACTTGCAAGCAAGGTGAGATTGAGGCCGTTGTGATAGCCACTGGTGTGCACACCTTCTTTGGTAAAGCTGCTCACCTCGTTGACAGCACCAATCAAGTTGGACACTTCCAAAAGGTACACTCCCGGGAACTTAAGAGGAAAGTTTTTGTGGTTAAATTTGTGAAATGAAATTTACTTTGTCTAAAAGAATATGATATAATGCATTTTAAAGAATTCACTATCCTTTAGTTTCTTGACAGTCTTGACTTGATTCTGCAATATAAATTTGAGTAAATATGCTAGGTTTTATGTTTTTGCTGATGTGCAAACATGATGGTGGTGTACCAGGTGTTGACAGCCATTGGAAACTTCTGCATATGTTCCATTGCAATAGGGATGGTTATAGAGATAATTGTCATGTACCCAATTCAGCGCCGAGAATACAGGGCTGGAATTGATAACCTTTTGGTGCTTCTTATTGGAGGGATTCCAATTGCCATGCCAACAGTATTGTCTGTCACAATGGCCATTGGGTCACACAGACTTTCACAGCAAGGTGCTATTACGAAGAGGATGACAGCTATTGAAGAGATGGCTGGAATGGATGTACTCTGCAGTGACAAGACCGGTACTCTTACTCTCAACAAGCTTACAGTAGACAAGAGCATGATTGAGGTTAGTGATTAAATTCAAGATGAGTATGAACATGGAGTTGGAATTATGATTTAGGATTCATCAGATTAGATCAAAGAAGTCGTTGAGTTCTGATAATTATTTTGTTATTGATTACTGCGGTGATCCATGAATTTTCAGGTCTTCGTGAAGGACATGGATAAGGACACCCTAATTTTGTATGGGGCTAGGGCCTCTAGGGTTGAAAACCAGGATGCTATTGATGCTTGTATTGTTGGAATGTTGGGGGACCCCAAGGAGGTATGTTCTAATAAAGGCATTAATCCCTTGGCTTTCCTTTCTCCTTTACCCTACTGGAGATGAAATTGAAATCATCTTCAATATGTGGCCAGTTCGTTATGCCATCCTTAGGTGTAAGATGTTTTACACTTGGCTCTTTCAAGTAGGCTAAAGCAGGAACCTGACCCTTGTTCTCAATCTTCTTTCCTTTCCTAATCTAATTTAAATGAGCGCAGAAGTATTTTTAATGAAGTTTATAGATGCGGGCAACCTTCATTATTTAAGAGCTTTTCAACCTTTTCTTTACTTATGACCTTCCATGTTCAAAGTTGCAAACCTTAACTTTCTTTTTGAACCTTATACATTCTTTTTGAACCTTATACATTCCACAGGCAAGAGCAGGTATACAAGAGCAGCATTTCTTGCCCTTTAACCCAGTGGAAAAGCGTACAGCCATAACATACATTGATTCCGATGGCAGCTGGCACAGAGTCAGTAAAGGTGCACCAGAGCAGGTAATGTATAGATTAGCAGACGTCACTGACTTTTTGTTTCTTCAATTTATTATTTTTTTTTCCTTCTAATTTTTTCGTTGAAACATTTATTAGATCATTGAGCTCTGTGGGCTTCGGGAAGATGCTAGTAAAAAAGCTCATGCCATAATTGGTAAATTTGCTGATCGTGGACTTCGTTCTCTTGCTATTGCTCGACAGGTGAGTTTGTATTCCTTTTCAACCCTAAGAACTGCATTTAAATACGAAATGATGCTTTATAGAATAAAATCTAACCTGGAAAGATATGTGTGTGCTATTTCAGACAATCCCAGAAAAGAACAAGGAGAGCCCTGGAGGACCCTGGCAATTTTTGGGTCTCTTACCTCTCTTTGATCCTCCAAGGCATGACAGTGCAGAGACCATTCGTCGTGCCCTCAATCTTGGTGTCAATGTCAAGATGATTACCGGTGACCAGCTAGCCATTGGCAAGGAAACTGGTCGCAGGCTTGGTATGGGAACCAACATGTATCCTTCTTCTGCCCTTCTTGGCCAGCACAAAGACGAGTCTATTGCTGCACTCCCAGTTGATGAGCTTATTGAGAAGGCAGATGGCTTTGCTGGAGTCTTCCCAGGTAATTAATTATGGGAAATAATAACCCTTCAAAGATTTATACGTGCTTTTATAGTACCAATTGAAGTTACAAAAATAAACTAATAGCATCTGCTGGCTGGACTAACTAGACATTAGTAGTGAATAACTATGAAACTGTAGTGAACTTTGAAATGAGCAGTGAGAATTTTATTATTTATTTATTTTCTTGTAGTTTCACTGTAAAATTAGTATAAATCTTCACTCTTATACTACTTTTAATTAAATTATTGTTACAATATCATTGTCATACTGACACTAACTAATGGTGCAAACCTTCAGAGCACAAATATGAGATTGTGAAGAAGCTGCAAGAGAGGAAGCACATCTGTGGGATGACTGGCGATGGTGTGAATGATGCTCCAGCCTTAAAAAGAGCAGACATTGGCATTGCAGTTGCTGATGCTACTGATGCAGCACGGGGTGCATCAGATATAGTCCTGACAGAGCCAGGATTAAGTGTAATCGTGAGTGCTGTCTTAACAAGCAGAGCCATCTTCCAGAGAATGAAGAACTACACCATCTATGCAGTTTCTCTAACGATACGTATTGTGCTTGGTTTTATGCTCCTTGCTCTAATCTGGCAGTTTGATTTCTCACCTTTCATGGTGCTTATCATTGCCATACTCAATGATGGCACTATCATGACTATTTCTAAAGACAGGGTGAGGCCATCTCCTTTGCCTGACTCATGGAAGCTCAAGGAAATTTTCGTCACTGGCATAATCCTTGGTTCCTACCTAGCTGTCATGACTGTTGTATTCTTCTACGCTGCTCACCGTACAAACTTCTTCTCAGTAAGATTCATTCCCAAGATCTCTTGCATAATCCTATGAGAGTCAACAAGCTGAACTACCCATTAGCCACATCAAAGACACATACAGTTTTTCGTTGTTGTAACTTCATCTCTGCCTGAATAATTAAAGCAAATTAACCTTACTTTATCTAACATTTGCAGGATGCATTTGGCGTAAGATCGATCAGGGACAACCCTCACCAGCTAATGGCAGCTGTCTACCTCCAAGTAAGTATTGTGAGCCAGGCACTAATCTTTGTTACTCGGTCCCGGAGCTGGTCTTTCATTGATCGCCCAGGTCTTCTGCTTCTCACTGCCTTTGTTCTTGCACAACTGGTGAGTTTATGAAATTTGAGGACAAGTTGCTTTTGTTTTCCACTTTGCATCATAGCAGAAATCGACCTGACGATTTTTTTTTTCTAATTGACGAATGTAAGGTGGCAACATTCATTGCTGTTTATGCTAATTTCGGATTTGCAAAGATCCATGGCATGGGATGGGGATGGGCGGGTATTATATGGCTTTACAGCATAATCACCTACATCCCCCTGGATTTGCTAAAGATCATGGCCCGATATGCATTGGCTGGCAAGGCGTGGGATAACCTACTCCAAAACAAGGCATCTACTCACTTATTGACAAATGTTTTTTCTGATTTACGACTCTTGGAAGCATTTATCATGGTTTTCACTTCGCCTTTGTATTGCTCTTCACTATGCAGACTGCCTTCACAACAAAGAAGGATTATGGAAAGGGTGAGAGAGAAGCACAATGGGCTCTGGCTCAGCGTACCCTCCATGGACTTCATCCTCCGGAAGCCGAAAAAATCTTCAATGACAGGAACTACAGGGAGTTATCTGAACTTGCTGATCAAGCGAAGAGGCGTGCTGAGGTTGCAAGGTGATGATCACTCCAAGCTAATGTCAATTTTGTTTCTGTGTTCCTTTTTTCACCATTAACAGTTGCCATTTGTTTAATTACCAGGCTAAGAGAGCTCCACACGCTGAAAGGGCATGTCGAGTCGGTTGTAAAGCTCAAAGGGCTCGACATTGACACCATTCAACAACACTACACCGTTTGAGTCCAAGGATGGAAGATTTTTGTTGGCTAAGAGAGTAAGAGACAAGACAGACTACCGGAGATAATTACCAATCAACATCTATCCCTTATTTTTATGTTTCTTATTTGAGCATTTATAAACGATTTGGGAATAATCCAACAAAAGAGATTGTCTCAGACGATCCTAGGTTGGGAGAAGTGATTATTAGGACTACTTATCCTCTACTATTTTAGTATCAATATTTTCCATTTTTCTTTTCGCGAATCTCCATTCCAATTTTTGCTTCTAGCACTCCATTTCTCTTCGTGCAATTCTTTCCCTTAATTGTTACACATATGGTACTGCCACGCTGAAAAATTATCAATTAACAAGCGTTGAGTGTTAAACTTGCCAATGTTTGGACTCAGCTTCTACGCAAACTACAGTCGCAAAACGTCAAAATTGTAACAACTCCAACTGCTAAATAGCCACAAACCATTGATGTTGAGACCAAAACTCAAAGCATCTTCAAAAGTTCTGAGGCACTACATAAACCAAATAACCATCTCATCTAAAGTGGGAAAGAAAAAGAAATTATATATAAAGAATTTACCTGTGACTCATTGGCTTAAGTTTCTGAACAGAAAAAATATTTTCTAAGCAGTATGGCGTGCGAAACTCCCCAACTCTCCATTATTCTAACAAGATCAAAAGTTCATCAATAAGAGACTGCATAATCCACTTCGGTCTCTGTCTCCAGTTGAGAAAAAACAAAGCTTTCAGAAACTGTCTTTAGGCTGCTTTTTATCGACCATAGTCTCTGATGTGACTCATGTGAGCCAGCTTGTGACTGAAAGAAAATTGAAAATCGAAATCCTGGCGCAACTTGGATTAGTCACTGAATTTTTTTTTTTTTAATATGAACCACTTCCAGTATGTTTAAGTCTTAGGTCTCTCCTAATCTTTCCAGCTTAAAGATAATAACTATTCTGATTACAACAAAAGTGAATTCTAATACTGAAAACAGAGGCTACTCTCAATAGGAAGAAAAGATTTTACATTATATGTACAGGATTAGCAAATAATTCATTTACATTTTTGAATATGTATGATGCTTGAAAGAATTTTTAGCAAACTTCTTGACAAACAACAAATTTGTTACAGAGTATTTAAGTTCTCCGCTAATTTTAGTAAAGGTGAAGATCTATACCACTTAGTGCTAAAAAGTTGTTAGTTGAACATAAGTTTCATTTCCGGACTGGAAAATAACCCAAAAAATTCAAGTACCATAGTGCTCCTTCAGCTGCATGTTCTGCTGCTGTTTTTTTATTCCGCCGAGGTGCACTAAAACATTCCAGAGTGGTATTTGTGGATTCTATCACGAAAGTAACCTTGAAAGTAAACCTGTGCAGAACTTGAATTAGACTCAGTCCAGAATATCTTAACAGCATTCCAAAACCTAAAGTGACACGTATAACAAAAAGTACCAACCTGCTGTCATTATAGTAAATCACATCCTTTCAGTAATATAGTAAAAACTATGAGATGTTCATTTGAATTACTTGCACATTATAATATAAGTTTTAGTCCTTCTACCTTGAACGAAATCTTTTAATAGCAGATACTTACAGTTTCAAGTGGTCAGGTCCTTCCTCTTTGCAGCATTCAAAAAGAGGAGACTTCCAATTGTTTGCAGTACAGATAAGATGCAAGTGTGTTTTTGCTGATACTGTAGTTGGAGCACCTAAAATGATAAATTATAACTTAAATGAATGCCAATTCATTAGATTTCAAAGGTGCTTTCGAAGCAACTTTTAAGGTAAAATGCTAGTCCAATTACTGCTTGACTGTAATAGCAAATCAATTTTTAGATCATAAGTAAATCTTTTTAAAAAATTTGGTACTTCTAAGTAGTTCAGAAACATTGAGTCACTTGGGTATCTTCAAAATGCAATACTGGAAATACCACCTTTACTGAACTTTCTTTTTCAACAGTATTATTCTTACCAGATGTTTCTATGAAGTACCTATCTAACAATGTTTTCGTTTAAGTGATTTTTGGCAAACTACCAGTGAATTTTTTAAGATGCATTTTGTGTCATCACTTTTATCATATGCAGCTTAGAAATCGAGGTAATTCTTGCTATTACACTTCATTCTTCCTTGAAGCTTTGAAAATTGAAATACAATAAATGAAAGAAACGCACAAACAAACGTGAAATTGTTTATAACAAGTTGCTTAAGAAGTTAACAACTAATAACCTTCTAGAACTTCTATATTTTCATTTTTTTTTTCATTCACCAAAAAAAAAAAAAAAGGTTAAAGATTAAGAAAACCCAGAATCATATTACCAGAACAGTTTGTGCATATTACAAATTGAACAGGTCTAGTTCTATTACCTTCATTTTTGTACATATCAGTCCGAGAAATCCTATCCCCACCACTTCTTCTACTCTTTCTTTCAGCGCTGTTAGTGCTATTGGGGTCTATGTACTTTGTGGAGCAAAAAGAAGCATCTCCAACCTTGCAATTTTGTGCCACACAACGATATTCGTCCAAAGAATCCACCTTTCTTGATTCCTGATCATCAACTTCTACAGGCTTTATTCTCTCCTCTTTAGGCGTTGGCTTTGCAACTTTTGGTGCAGCTCTGCTACTGGGCTGCTCATACTTAACCTGGAAATTAACCCACTAACGCACACAACACAAAAACAAAGAGTACACAAACATTCATATAAATAATTAGTTACAAGAAGGCCAAGAAGCTAACAAAATCTCAAAGAAACAACGCAAGAATTGTCCAAACAAACCTGTGGTGGTGGCGGGCAAAGTGAAGGGTCAATAGGAGGGAGGTGTTTGAGATTAATTTTGTATTTTTGAGGGTGCAAGCTCTTCTTCTCCATATCTATACGAAGGAGTTGTGTAGAAATTTCAAGAAACTGAGGTACGTCTTTCTCATCTAGAAGTCTTCGCTTTTTATCTCTCTTACGCAACTTCAGTTGCAAATGTTTGTCAAAAATGAATGACAAGTGGCTTCAAAGGTTAACCACCCAACGCCCACATTTGTCTGATTTGAAAAGGATACACTCACATGGGTTGCATTGATTCTTTTATATTATTTAAAGTTTTGGATAATGTAAACTGATAAAACTAGTTTTAGCATTTTTCTGTGTTATGAAATTGTTGCTAAGTGGCACCATCAGTGAAAAAGAAAAAGAAAATTCTGTTTGCAAATGGGCCATCAGCCCAAATCAAAATTTGTCTGGAAACATGGCCCTTAAATACAACAATGGGCCGACCTTGTAAACGGGAAGGAGGCCTCGTATT
>JANKKB010003496.1:0-12971 GCA_026225775.1 Bursera palmeri
AGCTTCAAAGCAAGTGATCTCCTCCATCTTGGTCTTGTACAGCCCATGTTTCTCCACAATCTCATCCCACACTCTTCCCTTCTCCTTCATCATTTCAACCAAATCAAACCTTTCTTCTGTCTCATCAAACCCCACAAACTCAACCTCAAACACTTCACACAGCGCTTTCCACAAGCTCTTCCCTGTGAAAACATCACCATTGGTGCAGTTATACGCTTGATTCTTAGCCTTATCATTAGTAGCCGCCCATATTTGTTGCTCAGCAAGTACACGAGCGTCTGTCAAGTCGAAAAAGTGTTCCCATGTGTATTTGCTACCAGGGTATCGAAACATCAGGCCTTGGTGCTTGCAAATGTTGGCATACACAGCTAGAGTAAGCAGTACGTTGTAGAGGCTTCTAGAAGATGCGCCAATAATGATAGATGAGCGATGAATGGAATGGGTTAAAGCTGGCGAGTATAAGGCCACAAGGTCTTCTAGTGCGTGATAGAAGTTAGGGTAAGGAAGCCTCGGGTAGTCTTCAATGAACGGAGGCTCATGGTGTACGATTTTGACTGCAAGTGAGGGATCGAACACCGGACTAAAGTAGTGTTTTGTCCCAGTTTGCAACGTGACATGGCGCAGAGGTGAAGGTCTAGCCGAGGTGAGGAGGGCGTCGAGAACATTTTTAAGCATGGTTGAGTTCTTGATTACGTTGTCTCCTTCGCTTTCAGCAACCTGGAGGGCAACCCAGAAGACATGGGTGACTTCATGGGCAATGGGCGAGAGTTTCTCGATTGTATCAACAGAGTTCAAGGCATCGAAGGAGATGAAGCGATGGAGGAGAGAAGGAGGGAACCAAGTCGGCAAAGGCCGCCGGGCAGCGCCATAGACTTTCCATGGTCGGCCTGGTATTGAAGGATCGTTGAGTGCTTCTGCCAAGCTCAAGCCTGCCATGCCTGTGACCCCGACGATCAGAGCAACTGAAATATCTGCCGCGTTGTGATCCATTTGCTCCCTGACACCGATCTTCATGCTCGATCACACAAGAAACAGAGCAAAACAGAGGACTACTGATATTTTTGATAAGGTTTAGGATGACAAAGGGAGTGTTAGACCTATAAGAGTAACGTGTGTTTGAAAATAAGAAATTTGATGAAACCTTTAAGTCTATCATGTACCAGGTGGAGTCCACCATTGAAGCATATTACCACACTTGTCAGTACAATAGACACGTCATACTCACACATGGCAAAGCCACCCTTCACTTAACAAGACCCCAGTCAGATTTGACCAAACACCTAACCCTAATTTTTTATTAAATTAATATTTATTTTTTAAAAATTTAATAATTACAAAATAAATTTTAACAGAAAAAATTAAACAAATAATTTTATTAGGATTTAAATTATTTATAGGTATGTATTTGAAGGAATGTATTTACTTGTTTAACCTTTTATGTTAAAATTTATTTTACAGATGTTAAATTTTTTAGGAATAAATATTAATTTAATAAAAGATTAGGACTAAGTAGTACTAATAGCCCTTGCATATGTCATGTTTTGTTACCGTTGGAAGAGAGATCGACAGATTATACTATAAATAAAGCGAAGCCCCAATTTTACAATAACAAAGTCCTGTCAATCCTCTTATTTTAGTTTCCTGCATTTTCACCCCCAAATTTTGTTATACTTTATATCTTCAGTTATTTTATAATAAAGTCATCCCATTCATAAAAGTCAAAAGTCCTAATTTGTCAATTTCACTTCTTCAATCCATGATCTCTTTCATCAACCTAACCAAAACCAATCTATCAGTATTCGAAGACTCTTGGGGATTATTGTACAGTGAAAAAAAATCATAAATATGAGAAAATAACAAGTTGGTGGAGCCAAGTTCAACCCCAAATGATGAATATATCCTTTTAGATAAGTGGTTAGACGTGTTGGTAGGAGATTACCCCTTGATGAATATATCTTCTAGATAAATGTTTAGATGCATTGATAGATATTGTTTCTTGGAGCGTGTCATGATAATTGAAATTAAATCTAGCTTACATAATTAATGTATCTTAAAAATGATATATGAAATATTCAATTTTAACCATCTAAATATTCATATCCATTAATAAAAAATTTGTATCACAACTTGTATAAGATAATGGTGCTCTTGAAGCATAATTGAGATTGAATATCAAATTCCCTTCTTATATACTTTTGGATGGCTAATTAACGTATTTTTTTAACTCAACAAGAAATATTTTTGCCTGTAGGAGAAGTACTTAACAGATCAATATACGGTTAAAAATATCAATTCAAAGCTTTCAAATGAATCAATAAATGTTGTAGGGTCTCTTTAATTACTTACATATTTTAAGGTGTTGCACTTAATTTCTTAATTATGGTACAAAAGTGGAGAACTTTCTTATCTTTGATTCAGATATTCTACATGCAAAAAAATAAATAGGTAAAGATCATGAAGAAGGAAAAGAAAAATTAATTAATATAAACGTTAAAAAGGAACCCTTCAAGATGCACAAAAAAAATATAAAAGAAAGGATGAAAAGCAAGGAAATCTGATGAAACATTGAGGTTATCCCGTTACTAAAATTCAAAATTTCTAATTTGTCGATTTCAGTTCTTGTATCCATGATCTCTTTCATCAACCAGGCCAAAACCATTACCAGTATTCGGAGACTCTTTGGGATTATTGTATAGATGAGTTCTTTTGAAATTTAAATAGCAACCCAAATTTCTTTTAATATACCTAATTAACCAATGATAAATACTTCTAGATAAATGGTTAGACGTATTGAAAGAAATTGCTCCACAAAACTGATGAGAGCCACTCGTTAGAGATGACAATATTATGAGCATATACCAATAGAAAAGACATCATCGAGTTGAGAAACACAACTCGTATGAGATGGTGTTATATTTAGAAGCATAGCTTGTAAAAGATAACGAGTTGGCACGTAAAACTCATTAGTGTTTTCAAGCTTTATGAACTAGTCAACTATTTTAGCACTTCTAGCAACTTATATGGATGCTTTTATCTCTTAAAGTTGGAACCGATTAAAAAATTAAATAAAATATTAAATTTGCTAAAAATTAAAATAACCCCTCAACTTGAAAAAACTTCACCAAAACCTCAGTTTAAAAAATTATTTATATTCGAGTTTAATTAAATTTTCGTTCTTCTCTCTCCTCCCCCAGTCTCTCACCTCTCTCTGTTATCAATTTTTTTATTTTTCTTTAAAAAGAAAAAGTTCTTTCCAATTAGTTTATATAAGATTAGTAAATATTCATTTCTTTTTTCTAATAGTAGAGAATTATCTACCATATTTTTTATTTAATATTTTTTTTCAAAATTATAGGAAAATAAAAAAAATACTAGAAATGAGATAAATAAACTTGAAGAAGAAATAGTACTCTTTAATTAAAATTAACAAAATATAAAACCTATTAAACTAACGTAAATTATCTAATAATACTTCTAGTGTAACAAACATTTATTGATTTAATTTTTAACAAATACTTATATATGTTCAAAAAAGATTCAAACATTTTCATCTTTATGATTGAAACCTTTTACAATTCTATCTAAGAGACGTTAACAATAATTAAGATATATATATATCTATCTCTACATATATATAGATAAATAAATAACTATTGCATCTTGAAGGGATCCTTAACTTAACATTTATATTTATTAAATTTTTTTTTTTTTCATTATGATCTTTACCTATATATTCTTTTGATGCATGTAGAATATCTGAATCAAAGATAAGAAAACACTCCATATTTTGCACCAATAATTAAGAAATTAAGTGCAACACCTTAATTAAAGATAATAAAGTTACAATATTAGCGTAATTCCTGTGTATAATTGGTCCGATTAATAAAGTTACGTCATCATTGTCGTTAATTATTTGTCATTTGTCTCTCCCCTCAGCAACTCTCTTCTCTCTCAATTATTCAATAGCATAAAAATATTTTACTATAAAATATTCAACTTATTTGTTAATTGACTAGGTATCATCTATTTTCTTAAAGTATGAAACAAGAGTTTTCCTTGGCATGACAAATTGATTTATAACCGATCTTAAGAGTACATATGATAACAAAATATTAAATTCACTAAGACTCAACTTTATATACTTAATATAACAAAAAAAAAATTGTTAGTAACCCATTTAATAATCTTATGTTTTATTTGCATTTATTAGGAGCTTTAACTCATTAACTTATTTAATAAATAAATGACTTTTCTTGTATTTATATCATGTTAATTCAGTTAGTAACACAATTTATTTATGACTCTCATAATATGTTTTTTATTGTGACATAAGCGTAAATATATTCTAGGTTCACTTTTTTTTTTTTTTTGGTGGATTGCTGATTTTTTAATTATTTATTTTTTATTAGTATAATCATGATTATACACTAGAAATTAAGTAGAAAGTCTGTCAAGATATTGATTGAATATGTAAATACAGGTTATACTGATTGAATTCATTTAAATAAGTTAGACTTGTTGAACGAGTGTAAATGAGCTAAGAAGCTTAAAGATATATGTTTAAAATGTAAAATGGGTTATACATTTCACCTATTCAATAATCATGCCGTGTTCGTTTTTTAATAATTAATATAATTAATTACATAGTTTGTAATTGTGCTAATCCAAAAAAATTTTACTCTTAGGTTAACATATCACAAACATATCACTATGGAAATACAAATTGTTACTCTAACAAATGGGGACAAATGGACTTTTTAAAGTTGATTTAATATAATTTTTTATATAAGAAATACTAACTAATAATCAAGTTAAAGGGACATTATTTTGAGATTTAGTAAAAAAACAAAACAAAAATTATTGTCTAATGAAGTACAACGTGAATATGATGAATATACTTTTATATCTTTATGAATACATAAAAATATTTCAACAATCATCTAGCATTACTCAACAGTTCAACGTCTAACAAGACATTTATTAAATGGGATATTATCAGATAAAAAGAAAATTTGTCAATAAAAGAAAATTAAAGTTTGATTAAATTTAAAAAGAGTCCTGCCAATTTAATTATTTTATAAAATTTGTTCCCTCTTTTTTACTTTTAGCAGTTATGTAGGGTCTCCAGACGTTTGAGAGTTAGCCCAAATTTGATTTTGTCGCCCAATGAGAACAAGGTTCATAAGTTAGGCCTTAGGTGCGAAGCCCAAAATTTAGAACAAGGTTCATAAGTATGAGATGTGACATGTATAATGTTTCGACAACATATTCAAAATATACAAGTTAATTTGCTTTTGCTTTTGGTGTACTAATAATTATAGATTCAGCTATATATGAGTCTAATTATTAAATATTTCTCCATTATTTACTCATTTATGTATAATGATCAAAAGTCAATTCGTACATATGTGCATTAAGTGGCGTGAGAATCCTCTAATGTATGTTTGGGTATGAATTCAAAGAAAAAAATTATTAAAATCATTATATAAGAGTCTTATCGATAAATTTTGCACATAACTATATATCGATCATCACGTCAAAGAAGTCTCAATATGATTATATGTGTAAGTGATTGCTTTCAAGTTTTAAATTATTGTTAAAACTTTACTATTTTATGAACTTAAAGTTTATTAATTAAAACGTAATTATCATAAAGACCCACCTTGAGAGATTCTTAAATTTTGTAAACTGTGCAAGAGAGCTTTTAATAGTTATAATATTTCCAAATATTTTAGGTGGTGATAAATTTGGAAGGTCTCTTAAATGGGTTCAATATAATTATGCGCATCTGAAAAAAATAATCAAGCTCAAGGAGGTAATTCAAAGATAATCAAAATTTTTAAAATTTTATTTATCTAGCCAAATCTTTAGCCGTAGACCCGTAAATATTGACTTATTGATCTGTTATTCTGTTACGGAATTTCCTTTGGCTTGCTCCTTAACTCGTAAGGGACTAACAGGTCAATGGACTAATATCTATGGGTCAACGATTTCGTTAAACAAATCAAAATTTTAAATTTTTTTTGTTATTTTTTAATTTGACCTCTTAAGTTTGGTTATTCTACACAATTAACCAAATAATTACCATTGATAAAAGAAAAAAATGTGGAGGTATATATATGGACTCCCAAAATCACTCAAAACATCCAATTTTTTTTTTTTAAATATTTTGCACTCTCTATTTATCTATATTGAGAAACATTGTTCTAGTAGAAATCCTACTCATAACAAATCTTTATTTTTGGAATAAAGAAGATTTATTATCTAACCAAATATGAAATCTTACTTTCTTATCAAAAAATTTTGAAGCTTTTCTATTTTTAGAACCCATAACCCACATGAGACCAATAAAATTTTCACAAGCAGGTATTTATTGTGTTTGTTTGATTATCAAGGGAGTGAAAGAATAGATAAATGATACAAAAATATATTTGCAATCTTACTTGTAAGAAGATTTTACATAATGAGATTTTTATTACTGCTGATTTAGTAAAGGATTTGTATTATAGGTAATTTTATTTTATTTAACCTATATTTTTAATATCATGACCTAATTAATAGTCATTTAATAATTTGATTTTCTGTTAAAATTGAAGTGTTTAGAGTATTTGTAGTAGTTCATATAGCTCCACTAAAAAATAAATCATTAAAATTTTCTACTTAAAGAAAAAATGAGTTAATAAAATAAAAATTACAAAATATACATTTTTAAATTAATGCTAGTTATATAGTATTCATCCTCTCTAACCAAATTTATATGAAATTAATTTGTTAAAATTTTATAAAAGGATTAGTTATTGAGATTCAAGGTCACAAAATAACCTTCAGCGTATTGAAAACAACATAAATAATTTGTGAAATTATATAAATAACTAAAATTAAGGAGGTTCTTTAAAAATAATCAATCACATCAATTTATATAATCTATTTACTATTTCTAATTGTTATGATGAAATTATCTTCAATCCAATCGTGACTGATTGTAGAGTATCTTTGAGTCTGTGACTATTTATCAACTATCTTTGAGTCCGTAATTATTCGTTGATTATTTGTGATTATTTATCGATTGTCTATTACTGTTTACGAGTTAAGAAGGTTTAGAGAATAGGAAGATGAATTTATAAGAAAATTTTATTTTAATTATTTTAGGTATAAATAAATAAATAAATAGATATATAAATTTGGAAGACAGATTATTTTGAAATCGCTTCATAATTTTGTTTTTTCTTGTAATTCTCAATCAATTTAAGGTTTACGAAAACAACAAGATTATTGAGATTTGCCCCAAGAGGGAACCTTCTATATTGACAACAACATAATAAAAAAAATTAACAATAAGGACAGACAAAGACAAGGTCCCTCGTAAGACGGAGTTATAAGCAATGATTATATATGGATGTGTCTTTAATTGATTAGTTAATTGCTTTTCGTGGGCAATTTCCTTAGTGCTTTGGTCTTTGCTACTCCATTAACGAGCAAGCTTTTTTTGTGTTGTAATAATATGTAATGTAGGCCACAACGTGCGTTTCTTTTAAGGCATGAACATGGCCATCACTACATGTCAAATCATTACAATAATTAAAATCAATCAATTATATAATATATGAAAAATAAAAAAGGTCACAATTGGCAAGCATATGATATAAATTTTTTTTCTTTGTAAAGAATACAGCTGAAGAAAACAAAAAGTTTGCGGGCATATCCATTAGTCAAACAAGAGAAATTAATAGTGCATGCATTTGGGTAGCTTCCCACCAAACCCAACTTATGAAATTTCTTTTCTTAGAAATTGGAGGGTGATTAATTTGAAAATGATATCCACTAATTTCCTTTTAGATTGATTTTAAATGAAGGGATTGACTTATTATCGATCTAGTAATTATTAGATTGATAATTATCATTAGTAATCATTGTTACAACATTAGAATTTGAATAGTATATAAAAATTCATAATTCTAATTTAACGGTGATCATATATTAATTAATGATATTACGGTGCTTTTCATGAATGAGTAATTATTTGAGTAGAGATAAGTGGCTTTTTTCTCACCAATTATAGATTTTACAATTAACCATCAATAAAAAAAGAAGAAATTCATTTTGAACCATCGTTTTCATTGATTATCAATATTACATTGTGGGATCCAAAAGTAATCTTAGTTTAGATCAAATTACTATGAAGGTTGAGAGATAAAATCTAAGCAAATATTTCTTATACTAAGATAGACTCGAATTAATACTTAATAAATCGAGTTCAAGTTTGCTAGATAATATTCTAACTTAATTGCATTCTTATGAGTATTATATGTTGTGTATGTAGGTTATAGAAAAGCAATTTAAATTGCTTTGGTGAGATTGTCGAATCCACAACAAAATAAAAATTCACAAAATAAAGAATTTAGAAATATTATCGAAAAATTTTACCTATCGATAATCTACCTATAACAAAGAGAAGCAAATCAACCGAGTAAAGGAAACAAACAAACCTAATTAATAAANAAAAAAAAATCAAACCCCATTAGAAATATATTGTTGTAACATTGATTTTTTGGATTGGCTGGGGGTTAAATATGAACAGCTCATGATGATTCAAGTTTGGAAAACAAAATTTTCTTATTCATTTGTTATTTTTTACCAAACTTAATAATGTTGATAACCTAACATTAGTCTATAATGTTGGTTTAGTTTGATTTTAGGTGAAATCAACTAATTTTAAAAGCAATTACTTATGGTCTCATGTAATTGCCTACAGTTGAGATAATTTAGAATTAAGTAATTGTATAAAACAATCAAACTTAAGAAATTGAATTAAAAAATAATTAAAAATTTCAATTCTTCCGGTCAAATTGTTGATCGTGCACCTGTAGATATTGGTTTATTGACCTGTTAGTCTATTATTGGCTAACGATTCATTACCTTGGATAGCTTGTTGGTCTCTAATAGATTGATAGATCAACGGGTTTATGGACTAACATTTTGATCAGAGAAATTAAAATTTTTATTATTTTTTAATTCATCATTTTAAGTTTGATTATTTTTATAAATTTTTCTTTAGAATTTTATAGTAGCGATTAGTAACGTAATGAAATTAAAAACTAGATAATGGAAAAAAATCCCAATAATATTGCATTTAACGTCATCAAATGATGTAATATAATGCTGATGATAATGTTTTTATCTATTATNCGAAATTGCTTTGATCCAAAGTATATTCTATATTTGTAAAAAGTATAAACTAATCATGAAGAATGATTGGTTAGAAGAATGTCAATAAATTTCGGAAGACCATAAAATTGACAATAAATAAGATCCATATAAGTCATTATTGGTAAATAATAGTTAGGAAAAGATTTATATTTATGAAAATCTAAATTCACCTTTAATCATAAAAAAAAANATTTGGCGATAATGTTATAGCTTCCTTGCATACATAAGTGATAATAATAATAATAATAATAATAATTGTGTTCTCGTATTATTAATATGATCATAACTTTCTAATATTCAATAATATCATAATTCTAGTTTTAAACATCAATTATTATGTAATAATTTGCCATATAGTCATTATATACAACAAATTCTAGCAAGTGGGTATTATCCGTTTTGACCTTCACCTATATGTCTTTTATTCTCGCGGATTTTTTTTTGAAATCTAAAAGAAATAACTAAATTGGAAGGTCTTTTAATTTTTAGTTAGTAAATTTTTTTGATTTTCTAACCAAATTTAACCATAAATGACAAAAATATATTTCTTGATGAGATGAAAGTGACGAAATTCATTTTTAACAGTTTGTCGAGTCTTGATGGGTATTGTGTCCATCAACATTTATAAATTAACGGATAAATCACCTGTTAACTCATATATCTAAAGAGTAAAGTGTCAATTAATTCTTTAATTGATAAGACTATAAATATTTAAAAAAATGGTGGGAATTCAGTTCATCTTCAAAATATTTTCTTTGAATTTGGTTTAAATATGTAATTGTTCAATTTATTTTTGAGATGTGACAATAAATAAATTAAATTTCTATCTTGGGATGTGACAGTCACACTTAATTTTAAGAAAAATACCCTATCTATATGTAAATCCAAATGCTACACTAACTAGATAATGCAGCCACACCGGTACGGCATTGTGATGTTGATACCGTTACATGTAACTAGAATATGGATGTAGTAATGTTGCCGTTGAGGGCAGAAGATCATGAGCCGGGAAAATGGGCGCAAAGGTGAAAAAGACAAAAACAGAGAGCTACAATACAACCTTGAGGGACACTCCTCTCTTGATTTAAAAAGGTAATNAATCTGCCTTTAATCGCGGGACCGTTGGGACCTTTCTCATTAATTTATGCTATCTTTACCCAAAATCATCCACAGTTTCTCTAATCTCACAGCCACCCTTCACCAAACTTCATTAAATTAAATTACTTTTAAGATTTTCGTTTTAATATATATAGCTCAGACTACTGAGATTTAATTTAAAACTTAATTTTAAGTATTATTTTTATAATCGTTGATTTAATACAATTCAACAGTAAAAAGAGCTGCTGAATTGATATAAAAATAACTTTATTTTAACTTCTTTTTCTCACTCATGAGTTATAATAAATCAATGACTATAAAAATAGTATCTAAAATTAAATTTAAAATAAAATCTCAATAATTTGACTCTATATATATATGTAAATAAAAATGTATTATAAATGAATAACTTGATATATCATTTTCAAATTCATATGAAACATGATTCTTATAATTTACAAATAAACAAAAAAATATATGTTATAAATAACAAAATTATAAGATACAAATGTTAATAATGTATTATTCAATTAAATAAAGAAATTATTTTCCCTTTGAAGAAATGTAAATAATATTTTTACGTATATTGAAAAATATATAATATGTCAAATTCGATATTAAAAGAAAACTAAAAACAAAACTCTATTGTTTTTTAAGTTGTAATAAGAATACAAATAATACCGTGACCATTGTGTGCCCACAACTCCTTGTCACTCTAGTATTGATTTTTTTTTTTTTTTTTAAATTTCAGAAAATTTGTCATATTATTAAAATTATTATTTTTATTATTATTTNAAAATTTATTATAAATTAATAACTTGATATATCCTTTTCAAATTCATAAGAAACACGATTCTTATAATTCACAAATAAATAAAAAATATACGTTATAAATGATAAAATTATAAGATACAAATGTTAATAATTTTTTATTCAATTAAATAAAGAAATGATTTTCTCTTTGAAGAAATGTAAATAATATTTTTACCTATATTTAAAAATATATAATATGTCAAATTCGATATTAAAAGAAACCAAAAAACAAAACTCTATTGTTTTTTTTTAGTTTAAGCAATAAGAATAAAAATAATACTGTGACCATTGTGTGCCCACACCTCCTTGTCACTCTAGTATGGATTTTTTTTTTTTTTTTAAATTTCGGAAAATTTGTCATATTATTAAAATTATTATTTTTATTATTATTTCTAAACATTTATGTTTCGAGAGATAACAGAAACACGCCTGGGGGGAGATATCAATCCAACTCAAATTTTGTTTCCCCCAATTGGCTAAAACTTTTAGGTAATTTTTCTTCCCAAAAAAACGTAATTCTTTTTTGGTTTATTTTCTCATTAATTTAATTTAATTTAATTTTTTATATATTGTAAAGCAATCAAAAATGCTTTCCAGACAATTATGAATGAAACCCTTCTTTACTTCATTTTTGTTTCCCAGATCGTGATCTCGTCTGCTAGGTTTCGTTGTATCCTGAAGTAGTTTTTTTTTTTATTTTTTATTTTTATTTTTTATTTTTTTTTATTACAATCTTTTGGGTATGTATTTTTGTTTTTGAAAATTTTGCTTCCGTTTTGTTGTCTTTATTGTTAATTTTAGTTTTTAAGCATTCTGTATTGGTTTTTATTTTTTCATGATTTCAATTCATTGAAAGCACCAAAATCACATCTTGGTTTGTGCAAACGCCTTTAACTCTTGTCAATTTAAATGGGTTTTTTTTATTGTTCATTTCTGGAGTATCAGAATTCAATAATGGTATTGTTTTGTGATTTTTAGCTGATTTGAGCTTCTGGGTTTATGAGTAAATGCTCACATTGTTTATTGAATTCTGATTTGATTCAATGAGTAGATGTTAGTGGATTTTGTTTAGCTTCAGAATGTAATTTCGAGAATTGTTTTGTGATTTTTAGTGGATTTGAGCTTGTGGGTTTATGAGTGAATGTTAATATTGTTTAGAAGATTCTGTTTTGATTAAATGAGTAGATATTAGTTGATTTTGTTCAGCATCAAAATGTAATTTCTGCAACAGTTTTATGATTCTTAGTTGATTTGAGCTTGTGGGCTTATGAGTGAATGCCATATGGTTTACTAGGTTCTGTTTTGATTCATTCAGTTGAAATGACTGATATGGAACTTCAATTTGATCCAATGTGTGAAGTGAGAAATTGTTAATATGGTATTCTTGTTTTGAATTGTATAGGAGAGGCTTGAACATTTGTAGAAAATGGGGGTTATGTCAAGGCGGGTTCTACCTGTCTGCGGTAACCTCTGTTTCTTCTGTCCTTCATTGCGTGCAAGGTCAAGACAGCCTGTGAAACGGTACAAGAAATTGCTAGCTGAGATATTCCCCCGTAATCAGGTGAATTTATAGCTTACACATAATGTCACTKCACTTGAACTTATGGAACATCTGTATCAATATGTTTGTCTCTCGAGATGAAAATTGGGTTGGCTTGTTGGTCTTGGTAACGTATATATGTCTTAATTGTTAAAATGGGTCGGGTTAGATGGATTTCTTGTAATGTAGAAATGTAATCCTTACGGCTGATTTTCAGTTTAAGTTTGGTTTTCTGGGATATTGTATATCTTTCTAGTGGTTTTTTAAAATCTGTTAAATTTGTATTCAGATCATAAAAGGGTTTCAACAAAGT
>JANKKB010003498.1:0-31964 GCA_026225775.1 Bursera palmeri
GGGATGACGAAGGGCTTTTGGGCCGAAATATTTGGGCTTCCTTCGAAAAATCTTTAATTATGTATATACATATATATATATGTATATATGTATGTATGTATGTATGTATACATATACATATACATACATATACATATATATATATATATGTATACATACATATACATATATATATATATGTATACATACATATACATATATATATATATATATGTATATGTATACATACATATACATATATATATATGTATACATACATATACATATATATATGTATACATATATTATGTTTTTGTTTTTCAAATATTTTATTTTGTTGCGGACTTGACGTGGCCGTCTAATCTGTTAGCCTCAATGTATATCAATAGCATGTTGATTACTGTTGTTGTTTGTGGTACTATTGTTTGGATTGTTGAACTGTATCATCGGATAAACGGATTCAGACATAACACTATAATCTTAATATTTTACACGTAGTGCCCTGTTCAAACAACCAGTGGCCAATTGGCCCAATTCTTCTTTCTCCTAACCTGTCAAGCACATTTATCTTAGCTAAAAATACTGTAAAATCAAAAAGTATTGCTGGTATTTATTAGAAAACAACGCCAGTGTTGTTCAAAAGAATCTTTTTATTTTTTATTTTCTTATTTTTTGGGTAAATTACTGGACCTCTTTGGGCTCAATAGACTTCTTGACTGATACGGGCCTCAACCATATGGACCTTCGTTGTGGAATCCATGGATTCTTAAAATTCGGATTGTTAAACGGTGACGTGAACAGCAACATTTACGCGCCGAGGTGCTGGAGTCTATTATGTTTGTTCAGTCGCGAAAGGTCGCACTGCATGCGGCACTAACAACGAATTCTCGTAATCATTGGTGAGTCTAAGTCCCCTGTTTCTTACTTCGTCAATCTAATGTAAATTTAGCTCTTCTTTACACACTCTATTTCACCACTTATATTGTGTTATCTTTTGCTTTTAATATGTGGGCATATTGTCATTGCTGTGTTGTTGCTACCACTTATATTGGGTGAGGAGTTGTTTGGTTGAAAATTGAGACTTGGTTGTAGATGGAGTGATTGAGAGATGGAAATCAGCGTTTGCTTTTATTGATTATGTCTTGCTGCGCAATGGTATAGAACATACAGACCATTCATCAAACATTTGGCGGGCTTAGGAATATATTCAAGATAGATATATTGTTGTTTCAATCACTAATGAAATGAATCATATTTATATTTTGATGAGAGGTTGCTCAAAGACATCTTAGATTGGTTAAGTTTTCTTGAAGGATTTAGGCATATGCTTTGCAGTCTGTATATGTGACAGTTAGGTAATTACTTTTCATTGAAGCCTTAGAAAGTTGTTAGGAGTTTTTATGAGTTCCTTAAGATTCTCCTTCCATAAGTGCTGCTGGTTCTCCTCCTTACCCTCCTCAACCTCTTCATCTTCACTTCCATGGATTTCTCCTCTTCAACTTTTGAAGGAAAATTACTCCAAACCAGACCCTCCAACAGAAAGCTTAAACAACTCTACAAATGCTCGAAAAAAACCCAAATTTATTTCCCATGAGGTTGCCATCAATCTAATCAAACGTGAGAGAGAACCACAACGGGCCTTAGAGATATTTAACATGGTTTCAGAGCAAAAGGGTTTTAACCACAACAATGCCACCTATGCAACAATTCTTGATAAGCTTGCTCGGTCCAAAAAGTTTAATACGGTTGATGCAGTTCTCCACAAAATGACCTATGAAACTTGCAAGTTTCATGAGGGTATATTCCTTAATCTCATGAAGCATTTGTCAAAATGTTCCTTACATGAAAGAGTGCTGGAGATGTTTTATTTGATTCAACCCATTGTTCGTGAAAAACCATCTCTTAAAGCAATCAGCACTTGTCTTAATCTCCTAATCGATTCAAACCAGGTTGGTTTGGCTCAAAAGTTTCTTATTTATTCTAACAAGTGTATCAAATTGAAACCAAATACCTGCATCTTCAATATCTTGGTTAAGCATCATTGCAAAAATGGAAATTTCGAGTCTGCCTTTGAAGTTATGAAGGAGATGAAGAAGTCCAGGACTTCTTATCCTAATTTTATCACCTACTCAACTCTTATGGACTGTCTTTGTGGGAGTGGAAGATTCAAAGAAGCGATTGACCTATTTGAGGAAATGGTCTCCAAGGATCAGATATTGCCTGATGCCCTTACATACAATGTTCTGATCAATGGCTTCTGCCGTGGAGGAAAAGTTGATCGAGCCAGGAAGATTTTGGAGTTCATGAAGGGTAACGGATGCAATCCAAATGTATTTAATTATTCGACCCTGATGAATGGTTTTTGTAGAGAGGGGAGGTTCCAAGAGGCCAAGGAGGTTTTTGATGAGATGAAGAGCTTAGGCCTTAAACCTGATGCAGTTGCCTATACTACATTAATTGATTGCTTGTGTAGGTCAGGTAGGATTGATGAAGCTTTGGAATTGCTTAAAGAGATGAAAGAAGGAGAGTGCAAAGCTGATATTGTAACCTTTAATGTGTTACTTGGAGGACTTTGCAGAGAAGGCAGGTCTGAAGAGGCACTCAGGATGCTGGAGGAACTGCCATATGAGGGCATTTATCTGAACAAGGGAAGTTACAGAATTGTGTTGAATTACTTGTGCCAGAAAGGTGAAATGGAGAAGGCTACCGAACTGCTGGATTTGATGCTGGGCAGGGGTTTTCTACCGCATTATGCAACTTCAAATGAGTTGCTTGTTCGCCTCTGTAAAGCTGGAATAGCAGATGATGCAGTTATGGCGCTGTCTGCATTATTAGAAATGGGTTTCAAACCAGAGCCGGATTCTTGGTCTCTTTTGATTGAATTGATCTGCAGAGGAAGAAAACTGCTGTCGGCATTTGAACTGCTTGATGAGTTAATTATCAGAGTCTAGAACTCTCGACTGTGTTCTCACTTGAAAAGATTGGTCCGTTGAGGAGCAACCCTTTTTATGTTTTTTAAATAAAGTCCCTGTTGTGTAAAAGTGGCAGATAGTGTATAGAAAAGACTTTTTCCGTATCTTTGTGGACTTTACTGGCTTATGATCTCTTTGACCAGTATGGAATTACTTTCCAGCATATCTGATAATTTCGTATATGCAAAAAGAGATGAAGAAATTAATTCTACTTTAACATAAAGATTATTAATGATGTTAAATATATTAAGTTCTATTCTAAAATCATGTGCATCAGTCCTCCCATCTGTAATAATGAGAAGAGGAACTAAGTGATACGTATGAACATCGGAGGAAATTAAAGGTCAATCATTCTTCCATAGTCTATGCCAACAGACTGAGAAGATTATATGCCCGCATTCTTCCAAGGTCCATACCAACAGAACGAGAAGATTATGCGCCCGCATTCTTCCATAGTCCATAACAAAAGACTGAGAAGATTATATGTCCCCGAATACCTCGGCAGAAATAAAAGGTACAGCCTACGATGTTATACAGTGTTCTTAGGATGACATTGTTCTATGTTTATACAAGGGCAACCCATAATGGTAATCCCCAAGAAATACATATTACTCCTTATCCTCTATTTGTAGTATCAGCAAATTTGTGGCTTGCAGCATGAACTGCCTCACTGTCCTGAGAAATCTTGATTCTATTTCAGCTTTTACAAAATTGAGTGCCTCATGCCAAGGCCGTTGCATGTTAATATAAGGCCCTTGTAACGATTAAGGTACTCCTGCAGACAATAAATGAAATTTGCAGCACAATTTAGCCAAGAAAAATAAAAGCATATGAAGATATATCCTAGATGAACTAGGGGACATTCATACCATTATGTTACAATCATAGAAATACAGCATCCCGTTGCTGTCATATTCTTTCCTTTTGACAGGATCACTCAAAACTGCTCAATAAAATCAAAACATTCAGTAAATATCTCAAATATTTTTATTAGAGAAATACATTAGTCATAACATATGCATAGGTCAGGAATAGGCTTTAACTTGGGAGTGATCAATCTCCCTTACAAATTCCTCAAGTCCCGTTTATAAGCAGCAAATTTCGTTTATATCAGTCTCATCAATTTTGTTATGAGAACCAGGCCATGCAATATCTCACAGAACATCAAGTATATTTCCATTTTAACTGCAAGAAGTATCACAGAGGAAGTTTAAATGAAGTTGGAAGCAATAACTCAACTGAGGCCATTTTCTGTAGAAACAGAAGTTTCCAAGTGGTTCAATACTTCCGCCAAAGCTTAAATTACATCCCCATCTCATGGTGTTTAATTTTTATAACTCATACTGCAACTACCTAATTCATGCCAGATGTAATTCTCTTCCAGAACATTACACTCCATGACATCAACATGGTGATTGATCAGAAATCTAATGCTATGTGATACCGCAAGGCTGCATTACATATATATCCTCGCAATACAACCAGATAAATCTTGCTAATATTGCCAACCATTATGAATCAATGAATGAGATGTGACAAGACATAAAGTGATGGAGAGAATGAAAAGCATATGTAAAAGCATTCTGATTTTCAGATACTGCTCCATTTAGTTTTCTGAGAGACCGTGAATAATCGATTTCATGGACTTATGGTTACTGAAACATGAATGATGTGAAACGAAATCAAAATATAGAGAGAAACGTGAAAACTTTGGGCCTACTTCACTACCTCATTTGGTCATCTGTTCCCAACATTTTAAAAAATTAGGCTAACAAGTTTCAACACCTAATATCATCTTTGTGCTCATTCTCCTATCAGAAAATAATTGACATGCATCCGACACGGGACTGACAACTCCTCCTTCATGTTATATTTACCAGCACAATATGTCTCCATGATCAAGTATGCTCGTGAAATACTCATCAATTTCTCTTCCCATAAGAAGTTACCTCCAAAACGCCCTTAAGCTATACAAGTTAGCAACTACAACAGCCAACTGGAAGTGAACTTCATCATCATCACTTCCAAAGTTCAAAATTTACAAAATAACTAGATTGTAACATTTTTCTGAATTCAAACATGGCTCTAAAGCTCCATCACTTTTCATGCCTTCCCTAACACCTCAACCCATCACAACTATAGTCTTGACAGTGATAACTAATAACCACAAGAAGCTATAAAACTAACCCCAGGAAGTTACATGGCATCAACTGTAACTGAAAAGTGAGAAAAACTAGTATATTTTTCGTGTGCATATTAAATAAAAATCTTAAAAGATGAATGCTAATTTAGGTTGACCTAGCTCAGAAAAAGTTAAAAAAATTCTCCTTTACACTCCTCTTTCTATAAATAAAAATGGCATCCAAATTCCTTCTTATAAGAAATAGATGACAAGCAAATACCAATTTGACAAACACCTATACTCTCTAGCTAACTACCGAAAATTCTCAACATTAAAGCACCAGTTCTCTAATGAAAGAGCTGAATAATTTTCACAACATAACGCAATGGCTCAAAAATGGTTCAAAACAAATGCATTTTCGCAGCCAAACGACCTTATATATGATAATTAATGCAAGGTAATCAATTACAAATGATAAACTCAACATTCAACCAAAATAATGACTAAAAAAGATCGAGCACTATTTCATGTACTTACCCTGGTAAGCCTCGTTTATCTCTTGAAATCTGGACGTCGCACAATCTTCACCCTTTTGCTTATCCGGATGCCACTTCTGGTTTTTTTTTTTTTTAATTAAAAAAAAGGTCGAAGTCTCAAACCATGAATAGAACGTTCAAGAAAATAAAACAAAGCATTTTATGAAAAATAAATAAATACGAACCAGTGCAAGACGAATGTAATTGGACCGAATAGCGTCTTCAGTGGCATCAGAATCCACTTCTAATATCTTATAGTAATCCTACATCGTCCACCAGTAACAGTCAAAACACAAATTCGAAAAAAAACCATTAAAATTTCACCACAAATCAAACGATAATCACCTTGGGTTTGGCGAGAACTGAAGGAAAATCGAAATCAACGTAGGAATCTTGTCCTTGGTCGGCTTGGTCGTTATGATGTTGAGAATTATTGTTGTTGCAGTCGTCGACCCACTCGTCCCACATCATGTTCTCTTGCGATTTCTTGCCCAAAACGAATGATTAAGAGTTATCTGAAATGGTGTAAGCGTGGTCGGTGGCCCTCTCTGTGTGTATTGGACTGCCGCGTACTGCGTAATTGGCACAGATACTTTACCGCTACATACAAAATTTGTTTGCAGTTTTGCAGGCAAAAATCTAGATTTTGAAAATATTTATAGGGAAATTATCTTTGTCTTTTCCTTTACTATCGGCCACGAGTTTTCTTCACCGCTGTGAATTTTCTTGTATGGTTCAAATCGTGGTTTAAAGATTTTTTTTTAAATGTATTAAAAAATGTTTTTTATTATAAAGTGAATTTCATATTCATGGTAATGAATTATATATGAGATAAATCCAATTATAGGACAAGCGTATTTGTGGACGATATTAAGTCGAAAATAATAAATAAGAGAAGGCAATCCCTCCCTCTTTTAAATTAGCATGAAGATTGCGAGAAGATATATATACAGCCGATTACCCCTCCGTCACGTTGACGTTCCTTTTCTTTCAACAACAACCTTCCTCAGATTCTTATTTCTTATTTAACTACTCAGCAAATTCAGGCAACGCGGCGGCTTCGTTTTGGCAGCTCTGCTTCCAACGGAGAAAGTGCTTCTGTAAGCAGCATCGATCTGAGGCAAATATATACCATATGTGTTGTCATAGAAGCCAAAGACCATTATTCCTGCAGGGAATGAAAAAGCCTTGAATCCACACAAAGTTGGTGGGATTAATCTGGTCGAAACCGCCAATTCTTACATGGCTTGTAAGGAATGTAACAAGTAAGAAGTACTTATTCTTAGTGAATCAGTGTATCATTTTATAATTTTTATACAAATTTTAAAAATATATATACATATAAAATTACGAAAAAGTAAGAATATTACCAAAAAAAAAAAAAATTGACAATACCATTTTTTTAATTTTTTATAATCATTTTTCTCATATTTTTTCATATTTTCTTTAAATTTGTTTAATAAAGAAAACGGTTTATTGATTAATGTAGTAATATCGCCTAATTTAATAATAGGGAAGAGTTTAAACATATATTGATTAGAATAGGTGGAATCGAATAATAATCTTATTTTACGTTTTAATTTTGTATTCTTGAGTAATTAGTAATTAAGATTTAAAGTAATAGATAAAATTATATGATAAATGTTTATTTCTATTTCTTATCTCAAGTAATGTGACTTAGCTTTAAATTAACATGAAAAGCATAAGCAATTAGATAAAATATAGACGTGATATATTTTTCTCACTTGTCCGTGTGCCGATAGCTTAAGCTTTTAACGAGTCATTTGGTTCCGTGACGTAACCAAACGGTGGCATACAATGTGTGTAATCATAAATTTGCTTCAACCCGTGTTCACTTTATGGTTCGGCCACTACCAGTCAATGATCAAATATTTCGTCTCCTTGTAGCATAATTGTGCAATTGCATATTGCTCAGTTAACCATCCTGATCTGTTATACAAACAAAATCAAACAAAACATTGCAGAAACGTGTACTAAAACTGCGTTCGGATAGTGGTTGTGAGCTGGAGGTCAGCCCGCATTAACGCCTCATCGGCGCAATAAAAATATGAAACATGGCTGCTGCTGATGCTCCAAAACTTAGACTTTCAGATTAAATACTTTTCACCACAATTCAATTTTCAGTATATGTTTTTTAACAGTAAAGTTGATTGATTTATACTTCGTATGCACGCCGCCCCATCACAAATAACAATAAGTATTTGGATGAACCGATGGACCTGAGACTGTTAGCAAGAGCCAAGAAGCACGCACTGACTGATGCATCATACATGCTAGTTGCCTAATTATAACAACGACTTATTTAAAAACATATCAACTATAACTAAAATTTGGTTCTCTAACATTAGACTTGAGGCTCAATTGTTTCGTTCGACGTGTCAAAGCCTATAATAGTTGCTAATATTAAGCGAAGGAACTTTTGATGTTACCATAAGTGCTTATTAAAGATGCTTTTGGTTTTGTTCACGTTTTATTATAGACTACTTGATTAAAATAAGAAAAAGCACTTCTCTCAAGTATGGTAAACGTTCGAAGTGCTTTCTAATAATGCAAGGTCCAAACCTGATGTGCAGCATGTCGTGGATTCAATTTTAGTTTCCAACGCTTTTGCCAAGCCAATTGCACACTTGCATCGATCGATGTCAGACCATGCGATTCATGGCGAATATCCGATGGCATTTCAGTAATATAACATTAAACGGAATCCCATTCCCGTCATACAAAGCTTCCGAATTGTTAAAGACGACCAACCAAGTGACCAACCAATCAACGTACCATCAGAAGCACACGAGCCACAAGACAGACAAAAGCCTCCAACTCAGCAACACAAAACCGCTTCACTGGCATCGTCAATTGACAAACAAAAATCTCTTAACGAGACCAAAACCCAGCAGCCAACATCACGCATGACCTGACCTGACCTGACGCGACCATCAAACCAATATCAAACCCCTCTCGTTTTCATCGCTCAAATTCATTTCTCTTCTTTTCAACTTTGTTTCTTCATGGCCTCCCTCTCTGGTCTTTGCTCATCTTCTCCCTCTCTTAAGCCCAAAAATCCAATCACTAAACCAATTATAACTTTCCACAGAGACTCCATCACATTCCCGACTCGTTCAACTCGGTCTCGGGCTCTGGGCCAGACTCAGTCCGTGGCGCGAGAAATATCCGCTGATTTGTCCAGCACAAACGATGGTGTGCCGAAGAAAGCGAAGAAGGGTTCGGCGAATGATCCGCGTGAGCTGTGGAAACGCTATGTTGACTGGCTGTACCAGCACAAGGAGCTGGGGTTGTACCTGGACGTGAGCCGGATCGGCTTCACGGACGAGTTTTTCGAGAAGATGGAGCCGAGATTTCAGGCGGCGCTTAAGGCGATGGAGGAGTTGGAGAAGGGCGCGATTGCTAATCCTGATGAAGGGAGAATGGTGGGACACTACTGGTTGAGGAATTCGAAACTCGCGCCTACGTCGTTCTTGAGAGGGCAAATTGAGAGCACGCTTGATGCTGTTTCCAAGTTTGCTGATGAAGTCGTCAGTGGTAAGGTCAGTTTGTTTTCCATGTGGTTTCTCTTGCTGATTTTTTTTTGATCAAATGTTTTTTGATTTGAGTCTCTTATTAAATTTTTACTAGTAAACACTTGTTTTTAGGGTCTGCTAAGATTGTTAAGGGTTCTTTTTCGATCAAAATCAGTTTGCTTAATTTCAATTTTGACATTAAAAATGCAGATTAAGCCGCCATTTCATGATCGCTTTACTTCAATACTCTCGGTTGGGATTGGAGGTTCGGCACTTGGACCGCAGTTTGTTGCAGAGGCATTAGCTCCTGATAATCCTCCTTTGAAGGTATCTCATAACCTTGTTATACAACATCGATTTAATTTGTTTTAATTTTGATATTACATGCTTGTTTTCTTTTTCTTCAAGTTATATAACTTATGTGCTGGCCTTGACAGCATTATTGTTTTCGAATTAGATATTGGTCCATTGCATATCGTTTACATTTTCCATTCTATAAAACAAGATTATTCCCTTATTTATTTTTTACTTGCATGTTTTATAGAAAACATAAACTCGAAGCAGGAGAATATTTATTTTATTTTATTTATTTTTATCAAGAAGTAACTTTCATGAGTATGTTATGCGGTCAGTGGAAGTGCATCAGGTGAAGAATAAGATCATACGTTCTCTGCTAGCACTAGGAGGCCCTTGCTGATCTTTGTGCACTGAGGAATGTCAACTAGTAACTATCTAATTTAGAATGCCGTAGTCTAGTTAGAATGCAATATTCAAGGTATCCAATGTTGTTAAACTGATTATGTATCATCCATTTTGGTATCCTTTATTATTTTCTTGTGTCACTGGCAGATAAGATTCATTGACAATACAGATCCTGCTGGAATTGATCATCAGATTGCACAGCTTGGCCCTGAGTTGGCTACTACACTTGTAATAGTGATTTCAAAGGTCTGCATCAAAATAATCTTTTTGTTCTTTCGCTGATGGTTCGGTTATATATTGTTGTTAAAAATATGTACTCAAGTAAGTTGCTGATGGATTATCATTCTACTCAGAGTGGAGGTACCCCTGAAACTAGAAATGGTTTATTGGAAGTACAGAAGGCCTTTCGTGAAGCTGGCCTGGATTTTCCAAAACAGGTCTTGATCTCAGGTTCTTGTTTCTGCTTGATTTTCCTTCCAAACAGTACATGAACTAATTTTCTTCAAGCACTAGTTTGGATCTAGGATCGGAGGCTAAGATATTATGAAACACAGTTAATGAAGAGATGTAGATTAGTTTGCATGGAGTAATTGTGGAGATATGCTTTTTATATCTAATGTTGGTTATAACTTTGATTTTTTCTTGATATTCTACTTTGATGTTGGACATTTTCTCATTATCCAAACTGACTGATATAGCGGAGTCCTGGTCCAATGCAAATTTCTTCTGTCACCCTTTCCGTAGTTATTTAGAAATTTTTTTTTCTTACTTAGGTCTAGACTTCTTGGAGTCTTCACTTATTTTGGAAGGTTTGCAAGTAGCCTTTGTGCAGGTTTTGGCCTGTTCTTTTTATTGCAACGTTATTTTATGTTGCTTTCATGTATTTTTATGCAGGGTGTTGCCATAACACAAGAAAATTCATTGTTGGACAACACTGCAAGAATTGAAGGTTGGCTAGCTAGATTTCCTATGTTTGATTGGGTTGGTGGTAGGACTTCTGAGATGTCTGCAGTTGGCCTACTTCCAGCTGCACTGCAGGTGAGTGACCTTTAACCAAAAGAATTTAATTCACTTATCTGTCAACTTCTATATCCTATATATTTCTTATACATGAATATCAATTCAGGATATTGACATTAGAGAAATGCTTGCTGGTGCATCATTGATGGATGAGGCAAATCGGACTACTGTGGTATGTATCAGTTAATTTTCTTCTTTTTGGAACATAGTGAGAACAAGAAACTAATATCATTAAAGATAGAAGCAAACGTGGTAGTTTTTTTCTGATATTACTTTTGTTAATAGCATGAAATATAAGAGTTTCTCAAATGTAGTAACCAATTTTAACTTGATGATTCCGAATTTTTCAAATCCTGATGCCCACAATTGTAACAATTGTGGGATCTAAGGGGGTGTTTGGATATATCTTAGAGTGAACAAAAAGGAGTCACGGACTTCAGCTTCTTAACATAAGGCAGAACTGAGATTTTTTTGGTTTGAAAGTCAGTTGGTGTTCCCCATGTTTTCCTTACTCATGAATTACTTTTTACTTCAGCTTAGGGAAAACCCTGCAGCATTACTTGCGCTATGCTGGTACTGGGCTTCTGATGGGGTAGGATCCAAGGTATTCAAACGTTTCCTATATCTAAGATCAGCATTCTGTCAAAATTGTTTTATTTCAGTTTCAGTAATGAGTAGTTTTGCTTTTGACTTATGTCTTACTGACTTTCTGCAGGATATGGTTGTCCTTCCCTACAAGGACAGTTTATTACTATTTAGTAGATATTTGCAACAACTGGTCATGGAATCACTTGGAAAGGAGTTTGACCTTGATGGTAATCGGGTATGTGTAGATATTGGGAAGATTGAGATTTCTTTATACAACTTCATTTTAGAGTAAGTTGAAAGTTGATCATTTCAAAGATCACGTTTAGTTTAATTGTCATTATAATATCTCAGGTAAATCAAGGAATTTCTGTTTATGGGAATAAAGGAAGCACAGATCAGCATGCGTAAGTTTTTATTTTTTATTTTTTATTTATTTTCAATGGTGTTTAAGTTTCTAAAGTATATTTGTTGCTATAAGCTATGATTAGACCTGATACATCCCTTTTCTTTTTCGTTTTTTGTTTTTTAGCTACATTCAACAACTTAGAGAGGGTGTGCACAATTTCTTTGTGACATTTATTGAAGTGTTACGTGATAGACCCCCCGGCCATGACTGGGAACTTGAACCAGGTGTCACATGTGGTGACTACTTGTTTGGAATGCTTCAGGTTAAGCAAATGACAAGAATCATGTTTAGACTGCCTAGTTGCTCTTGATATATAGATGAATGAGCTCTATGTATTTCTCTCATTGTTAAAATTGATTGAAACTTTTACAGGGAACAAGGTCAGCTCTGTATGCAAACAACAGAGAGTCCATTACAGTCACTGTGCAAGAAGTGACACCTAGATCCGTGGGGGCTCTTATAGCTCTTTATGAGAGAGCAGTTGGGATATATGCCTCACTCGTCAACATTAATGCTTATCATCAGCCTGGTAAATATCTGCTCTTTTTTCCTCTCTCTCTCTCTCTCTAAAAAACTAGGCTCTTGAAGTCAGATGATTATTGCTCTAATTGTGCCATACTTCCACACTTGTTAAGTAGATCTGTCTATTTGTTTTGTGTAATTTTACAATGATTCATCTAAGTGTCAACTTTCTTCTCTGTGTGTATCTGCATTATTATCAACTCAGGTGTCGAAGCTGGAAAAAAGGCAGCAGGAGAAGTATTAGCTCTCCAAAAGCGGGTTCTAGCAGTACTGAATGAGGCCAGGTAATATTTTCTATGACTCTTTTCATTTATTATTGGCAAAGTATCCTAAGTGAACGCAAACTAGACTGGTTTCATAAGTTGTGCTCTTTTTTACTGCATTGTTCTTCCTTCTGTTGGAGAAATCTCATATCAGGTCATAAAATCCCCAATTTCAGAATTGATGTTCAAAATAATGTCCACCATTGCCTTACATGCAGAACACCATGGGGACATATGAGACTTTGAGTTTCTACTGGTTATGAAATTATTTTAGTTATCTTGCACTGAGATCAGGGATCAATGGAAGTTATTTCTGCCATGAGGCTTTTCTATGTTTTTTTTCAAAGAACTCTTTTACTGATAAATGCAAATGTGCTTCTCTTTTTTCAGCTGTAAAGAACCTGTTGAACCGTTAACGCTGGATGAAGTTGCTGAACGATGCCATGCTTCTGAAGATGTATGTGCAATTTCCTGTTTAAGAAACAATTTTAACAATGAAATACTTTCCTAACCTTATATACCTTATGGCTGCAGATTGAAATGATTTACAAAATTATTGCTCACATGGCTGCCAACGACAGAGCGCTGATTGCTGAAGGCAGTTGTGGTTCACCTCGAAGCATCAAAGTTTTCCTTGGTGAATGTAATGTTGACGAATTGTATGCTTAAGTGGCATAAATGAAATTTTATTGCGTGTGATTTTAGTTACACAAAAGAGCTCTAATAATCTAGTATTGACATTGTTCAAATGTATCATTACTTAGAACTGGAGACTTTCTGTTGGATTCAGATTAGAAATAAATTTATAATTATAATTTATAATTGTCCTTTGAAATAAATTCGTCAACTTCTTTGGCTTTTCACTGAACTCATCGTTAGGCGAGTAGCATGCAGAAAAGAACTGAGACAATTTGGTTGAAATTGGTCCATTTTCAAAGTTCTTAACTGGAAAGTTTCTGTCAAAATCGTTTTGTACTTCTGTATCTGTATGGCCTTTTGCCCAGAAGTGATGGTTTCAGCTGTTTCATACTGATACCTGATAGCTACATTGTGGTCAGATACTAATATCTTCGCTGGGCGGGACCTACCATTTAACTCTTCGAGCAGCGTCTACTGAGCTCCACTATTACGTGGGCCACTTGTAAAAGTCTAACATCGCCACATTGTCACCTCTAACTATCTGGTCCGTCTTCCGTTCTCTTCAATATGTTAGGTAGATGTGTCGTGGATGAGAGCTTCTTTCTCCCTTTCGGGCAACCCAAGCAAGGCTGCCAACCAATTGGAGATAAAAACTTGTGCGGGCTGTTGAACTGATCCCACCACCCCAACGAAATAAATTAGAAGCTGAAATTTAACCCATATGTTATTAGCACTCTACAGCCCTATAAGCTGACAAGGCAAGTATGGTTCTGTAGCTCGTGTGTGGTCCCATCAAGGTAGGTACACATCAGAAACTAAGATGACTAAAATTTTGAAAATAAAAATAATAACCTTTGTCCGTAGCGATTGCATATTCAAAATATTTCAAATTAAAGTATATTCTCTTATGATTTCTGCCGTTAACGTCACATGTGAACTCATTACAGCTTGGTTTCACACTAGCAATTGAACATGGGCAGCAAAATATTTGCATGGCCCAAGTAATTTTCTTTTTGTTTGTTCGCAAAAGTACGTGATTTTGATTGCAACTTTATTCTAACTCTAATCTTTATCACCAACGTCAAAACATAGCGGCCTGTTCTCCTATCGGGAACAAATCAGACGGCGATCCACAAGTCAATCAAATTGACCACATTTGATGGTTCAATTTCAAATTGTTATCTCGAAACTTAGGGCAAAGTTGAAGTAATTTTAATTTAGGCACGATAAAATGGCGGACGAGGAGCATTATGTTATGGGTAACAGAGCAAACGGCACACAAAGCTAAGACAGAACCAAGACCAACAAAAGGGAATATTTACTTTAATCTCCGAGATAAAATTTAAAAAAATAATTAAGTTTATATTTATTTTTTAAAAATTAATATATATTTTTAAAATTAATATTTAATTTTTTAAAATTAAAAAATAAGTATTAATTTTTAAGATATAATTGTTAATTAACATATATATATTATTTTTTTGTTTAAATATATTTGGGGATACAGAGAAAATACCCCAACAAATGTATGGGGTCTTTTCGATGGGACCGACCAAACCGTAATCGTGTGAGCGTCTAAGTCATTCTCTAAGTATGCGCAGGAAATTGGACCAAAAAAGTGTCCCCACTGACAACGTTCGAATCACTCCATTTCAAAAATACTAAATCCCGGACTCCGTTTGCCACGTCACTCTACTCTTTATTGTTTTTTCACGGCCACCACTGTGTACGTGCGCATTATTTTCGCATTACCTAGTCCAACTTATGCTAATTCTCGTAAATGATTTTAGCACCGTCTCAGAAATGTTTTTTTAGTAATTTAACGACGTCGTATTTATGGTCTAATTTAGCTGACATCAGTGTATTCAATTCTGCCGCATTATTGGTTAATTAGAAATTATTGAAAAGAGAAAGCGGCGAATCAAACAGGATTATATAATAATAATAAAAAGGAAAATTGAAAATTTTTAACACAGGAATAGAATAACAAAAACCCATAAAATTTGCAGAGAGACAGAGACAGACAGCTTTGGGTCTGAGTAACTTGAGAGCTGAAGCAAAGAAGCTTTTGAGAGAAGCAAATCAGAAAAAGCCTTTTCCTCTCAAATTTCGCACACTTGTAACGTTGTTAGGTCTTCTAAATTGATCTCTTCTTCAACTATTTCTAAGCTCAATCGTCTGTGAAAGTGAAAAGCTCAACTTCATTGCTTATGTAAGTGTTGTTTTTCTCTTTCTTGTTTGTGTGTTCTCAGCGTTCATCTCTGCATTTGCTAAGTTTGTTTTTGGTGTTAATGTCTGCAATATTTTTTCTTTTTCGTTAATATTTATTTTATTTTAGTTTTGCATGATTGCAAGACGTATATTAGATTTGGTTCTGGTTGCAGGTGAAACAGAACCCTAGGAAATCATGTTCACTGAAGGTCTCGACAACAATGCACTTCGCTGGGTTAGAGAGGTCAGCTTCAGAGATTTAATTAATTAATTAATTATTTTTAAATGTTCACAGTGTAGTGTGATCTAGTTTTATGTTAAGTTGCTCTCATTGTTCAGAACTAATCGAACTTTAAACTTCCTCAACTAAGCAGAAGCAAGTTCCTTTCACAAATTCTAATCTAAGACGACCAGCGACCAACCTCCGCAATGGCCGGGGATTTGACTTACCTCCACCGTCGAAATTCAGAAGCGGCCACTTGCCGACAACCGCTATTCCAGTATCTAGAACGTTAGCTAGAGATGCGGAGGAGAATGCCTCCGCTTCTGAAAATGATGGAACCACTGATTCCGAGGATGATGTATACGGAGGAAGATACTCCCTGGATTCATCGCCTCAAGACCCGAGAATCCCTTATAGTAAAGGAAATGCTATGCACAGGCATCCACGTTATGCCAGTGATTATGGATATTCGGATGTGAGCTCGTCGAGGGAGACCATTGTGGGAAGGGATAGAATTGTGGGGGATAGGTTGGTGAGGGGAAATGGAAGGACTGTGTATACGGAGGAAGATGAGGAAGAGGAATCGGATTCGGCTGCGAGCTCAGAGTTTTCAACTACCCAAGTGGGTGGTAGTGTTAGTGGCGTCAGTGGGTTGAGGAGAAGAACATATGTTTCTGAAGGGTATGCTTCGAGTGTGGCTTCACATGCCAATGTAAAAAATGCGACCAGAAAGGTTCGGTTGAAGTCATTTATTGTTTGGATATTGTGTTTGTAATTTTTGAGAAAAACATTTCAATTATCGTGATTAATGTATAATAATTAATAATGATCTTGGCTTCCTATCTCAGGTAACTAATAGTTTGTGATGGTTTTTGCCATTTCGAAGTTAATGCCTAAGTATTTATTAATATTTATCTTGTTAAATATTTGTATTGCTTCTTCTGCTTGAATTATACATGCTGCTCTTGCTAAATTTGTCTATTTTTCAGGATTTGAACGCCACAAACGCTCATGATGAGTTCTCCGATGAGGATGATGATGTTCCCAGTGCACCTCCATTTTCTGGTACTGCTCCGAAAGTTAAACAAGTTGCAGAACAGATCCCAGGATCTGGAGTTCAGAATGACACTATCACAGCGGATCACGGTACATCAATCAGAAATGATTCAACCGCATTTAAATCCATGTCTGGGGTTAAGCCAGATGATACTGCTGGGAAAAGAAATTCTGATCAGTTTGTAAGGTTTGTATGATTTTCTTAATATCCTCTTTGGTAGAAGTCATAATGACAGTCAACTAAGTTGGGAGGCATATTAGCTTGGTTTCAAGCATACACTCAACTGTTTGTTTCGGTAGAGGATATTGACTTTGTTACATACTTTTTCTCCATACACAGAACCGCAGCTAGTGCAGAATCTGCTGCTCCTTCAAGTTCATACCCATCTCGTCTCCCAACTTTTCATGCAAGGTATCTCTAACCCACCAAGTGATTGTAGATGGCTCTAACTGAAATTCTATGGCTCTATTCCTGCCATCTGTTCTGTTCAGTTCATCAACTGTACTGATTTATTTTATACATCAAACACAGCGCTCTAGGGCCATGGCATGCAGTAATTGCATATGATGCATGTGTGCGACTTTGCCTTCATGCTTGGGCTAGGGGTTGCATGGAAGCTCCCATGTTTTTGGATAATGAATGTGCTTTACTACGTGATTCATTTGGGTGAGTTATATCTGTTTTTGGCCTTTTTTCTCACAGGTCCTTGACTAAGTGATTAAGTTTTACTATATCACTTTTAATATCTTTTAACAACTAAAAGGGATTTGTTTTCTAGTTCATGGCCACTTTTTGGAACTCCAGGTGGTACGACCTAAAATATATTAACTTAAGTCCTATTAATTGGGGTTTATATGATTAATAACAGGAAGGTTAAGGAATTGGTTGGACAAATCTTTTGGAAATTTCAAGTTGTATTGAAGAGAGGAAAATTAAATTTTTCTCTTAGTTGCACAAAATTTTTAAGGTTCCTTGATAATTTGTTATCCATGCTGCTTTACTCCAATTATTTGGGGCCATTGCAAGAGTCTAACGTTTTAGCTTGTAAGAAGCTGAGTTCTAATTTTTTTTTTTTTTTTAATCAATTATAGTGGTTGACATTATTAATTCCAGTTTCCCTCAGCACTCTGCTCTTTCTAACAGCTTCTAGTGCCCCAACCTTGTTTGAACGTTCTTACCATCAATTTTCATGAACATCTGAACTGCTGCAACCAGTGCTTTATCTTGATACACTCTTGCTTTTTCTCCTGATTGATACATTGGCCCTCTCCTTTCAGGGGAAAAAAAAAAGTGCTGTTATCAGTAGGTGTCCAGGGAACTGTTGAACTGTATTTCTTCTGTGTCATTTATTTATATATTTCCATTTGTTTACCTATCATCCATTATACGTCCCCATATAATACCAACAAATGATGAGATGCTCACTTCTCCTTGAGTCAAGCATCTGAGTTGATGTTGGAATATCTTTGTGTTGAAAAAGATCCCACAGGATTAGACTTGCTTCTTTATTCAGGCTGGCCCAGCTCTGTTTTAGCATCTTGGTTTTTGGCTCACTGCTGGAATTCTGAACTTAAGTGTTCTGGAAGCATAAATGTACTCTGTTTGGGTTTGTCAAATAAACTCTATACTAGCTTAAGTAATGGCTTTAAATAATTAGAAGTTTGTGGAAATCCAATGAAGTTGAAAATCAATCTGACATAACATTCTCCATTAAAATGAATCAAACCTCAATGCTCTTCTCTTGAAATCATTTGATTGAGCATGACAGATAATGGAATTTACTTCCATATAATAAATGGTAGAAATTCAGTATTTCTGATTATTGATTTTCTACATCGTTATTGAATTATAGGTTGCAGCAAGTGCTATTGCAATCAGAGGAGGAACTATTGGTGAAGCGTGCTTCAGAGCCTTCCAGCGAGGGGGCTGTGCCTAAACCTAAGAAAGTTATTGGGAAGATGAAGGTTCAAGGTAGGTTTTCCATTCCGGCATTGACATTTTCTTTATTCTAAGAGCAAAGGTATTAGATGTCCTGAGATAATTGTATATTGTCCAGTGCGTAAAGTGAAGACGAGCTTAGATCCTCCAACTGGTTGTACTATGTCATCTCTAAAACCACCAGTTATAAAGCTGGAATCAGTCCGATATCGTTTCTTCAGGCTGCAGATGTCTCTCTCTTCTGGATGGAGAGCTCTTCGAAGAATTCGTTTTGCACCTCATCGACCTGCTAATGGTTCTTTTTCTCGTCAAAGCTTGGCATATGTGCATGCCAGTACTCGGTACTTAAAACAGGTGTCTGGACTCCTAAAAACTGGTGTGACAAGTCTACGCAATAGTTCATCATCTTACGAAGCTGTGCAAGGTATTCAAAGTTGCAAACTGCATACTTTACTTTTGGGAGTTATACAGCTTGTATTGTTCTTTAGAGTAATGCTACAAGTCCCAAACATTTATCGTAATTCATGCATCCTAAGTGATGTGGCGTTAATTTAAAGTTAACACATTATTTATTATATCATCACACCGCCCACTTGACAGTCATTAGTTAATTCCACATCACTTGGATGCAAATTTAGGATAAAAATTTGAGAGGAGTAGCATTATTCTTTTTCTTTATTACTAAGACTATTTATCCAGGAGGAGTTAGTCTCTATTTATCTAATTTATACCATTTGAGGTATCTATCCAGTTGTTTGGTTTTGCCCCTTCAAAGTAGACTTAATTCCATGAATGGCAATGTGTTTTACTGTCTGTTGTGTGGTTTCTTTACTAGCCGTTTGAGTCATCTAGATCAACATTATTTTTTGATACCGACCATTGGTTGTCACACTTTAATTGGCACCTTTAATTTTGCATTAATGATGTCTGAGCCATTGGATTGCATTGGTTACCATTGAATAAACTCTTACTCAGTTCATTCCTTCTTTGCTGCACCAAATGTCTACAGAAACTTACTCTTGTATGTTAAGATTGAAAAGTTCAACTGAAGAAGATGCCATTCGGATGCAACCTGGATCTGGTGAAACACACGTCTTGTATGTTCTTTTGTCCTATTTTCACCTTTTATTCTTGGAATTTGCTTAAGATATGGCATTGACAACTCCCACAGCTTTCCAGATAGTATGGGAGATGATCTAATTGTTGAAGTCCTCGACTCCAAAGGAAAGCATTATGGCCGGGTTGTAGCTCAAGTGGCAACCATTTCTGAGGACCCGGTATCATTTCTGATCCTTGTTATTAGCTTTGAGAAATGTTTGGCATTTGTGTTAATTTGGCAGCAGCCTAATTCTAAATTGTGGATGTAGACTGACAAATTGCGCTGGTGGTCAATTTATCGTGAGCCAGCACATGAGCTTGTGGGAAAACTACAACTCTACATATACTATTCAACAAGTTCAGATGATAATAGTCAGCTCAAGGTTTGTCACTGTATATTTACTTGCATCCTAAATAAGATTAACATTCTAGAAATAGCTTCTGGAAGTTTGTCCTATAACTGAACAAGACTTAAATTCTTGTCATATGAAGCACTATTTATCTCATTTCTTTTGGTTAGAAGTTTTAGTTCTGGTGAAGATTGCCAATTGGATGGCCCTGTTTGTAGAAGGCATAAGATATACCATCTTAAAGAAGGAGATGATCTTGTTTCTAGTTGTTAAAATCTCTTAAGGACTTTAGGTTGGTTATAAATATTATGGAGTAAAAACTGTTGAGGCAGAGTTTGTGATGCTAACAGAAAATTAATATAGCCTACCAAATTGATAGACCACAGACTGATCTTCTCCAAAAACCGTTGGAGCCAAGATTTTTTCAGGAGAAATCAAAGAAAAGCCTCAAATCAGCAAATATTTATTTCTGGACAAATACTGATATTTTTATACTGCTGGAAAACTGATTACATTGAGCACCTGCTCTCCTTTTGACATTCTAGCCTTAAACAATTTTCTACCTTGACTTTTAAGCTTTTGCATGTGTTATAACTGTGTGAAGAGTGGCAATTTGATTTTATGAGTGCCTTCTTTTTTTACATATGTATAATAATGATTTATGGTTTAGACGCAACGAAGGGGAATCTTCGTACTCATGCATGGTTTGCAGAAGTAGTTTTATGTGCTGATTACTTTTGTATTTGGTCATAGTGTGGCTCTGTTGCAGAAACTGTTGCATATGACTTAGTTTTGGAAGTTGCTATGAAAGTTCAAAATTTTCAGCAGAGGAATTTGTTGCTACATGGTTCATGGAAATGGCTCTTAACAGAATTTGCCTCATACTATGGGGTTTCTGATGTCTACACCAAGCTAAGGTAATTGTTTGTGAACTATTTCTTCTTTTTCTTTTTTTTTTTTTTTTTTGGCAGTTCCTCACAATGATTTGATGGTGTTATCTCTGGTATAATGTTGGCAGGTTCCTTTCCTATATAATGGATGTGGCTACACCTACAGCTGATTGCTTGACATTGGTCTATGACTTGTTAGTGCCTGTCATCATGAGGGGCCACAGCAAGAGCACATTAAGTCATCAAGAGGTACACATCAATTTTTTGTCTTATTTGAGTTCTAGTCAACCAGAATGATAAAGAATCCTCTGGAGGGAGGTCTCAATCATTTGCTCTAAGTAGAGATTTTTGTCACTCATCAATAGTAGTTCCTTATTCTTATTGTTGTATGATGTCATTTCGTGTATTTCCTAATAATAATAATGTCCATACATCTCTTAGTTTTCTAATGCAATGTGTGCAACTGTTGACTGCTTTACCAGAACCGAATCCTAGGAGAAACCAGGGATCAAATTGAACAGATTCTTGCTCTGGCTTTTGAGAACTACAAGTCACTTGATGAATCAGCCTTCTCAGGAGTTATTGATGTTTTCAAACCTGCAACTGGGGCTGCTGCACCTGCATTGGAACCTGCTGTGAAACTGTATACTCTCCTTCACGACGTATTGTCTCCAGAGGCCCAGAATAACCTATGCCACTATTTCCAGGTGAGGAACATTAGCATTTTCCTTAAGTTTAAATTCTCCATTTCTACAATTTTGTTTTCTAATGGAGGTTTGTTTCCAGTCTGCTGCGAAAAAGAGATCAAGAAGGCATTTGGCTGAAACAGAGGAATTTGTTTCCAATAATAGTGAACCCAATTCCATGGCTATTGCTTACCAAAAGATGACTTCCCTTTGTTTGAACATCAAAAATGAGATTTTTACTGACATTGAGATCCACAATAAACATATACTTCCCAGGTATAAGTTTTTTCATGAATGTCATCTCAACTTAAAGGTCAAAATGGTTTATTCCTGTGCTTGTGTTTGACCTGCTGAACAGAGTTACCATCTTTAAGAAGCACATCCAACTTTGATACCATTTTGTTGAATCGCAATTGTCAATGTTTGAATTTTTAACAGAATGATGAGCTGTAGATAGATGTCACCCTAAACTTACTATGACATATTTTTTGGCATGCACACACTGATAGCAGGAACAAATACTTATTGAGGTCACACTTCACAGGCTTGTTCTTAAATGGCTCACCTGCAGTTCTTTGTTGCTCTCTGGTTTTCCTATCTGACATTCACATGTCAGATTTTAATGTCAGTGTCTCTTTTTCTGCAGCTTCATAGACCTGCCAAATCTGTCATCATCCATATATAGCACAGAACTTTGTAGTAGATTGCGCGCTTTCCTCCTTGCATGCCCCCCAACTGGCCCTTCACCTCATGTAGCTGAACTTGTTATTGCAACAGCTGATTTTCAAAGAGATCTTGCCAGCTGGAAGATTAGGTAACTTCTTGATGCAGCAAACTTCTATTTCTTTAGCTTGTAATATGTACCTACTCATTTAACTTTTTCTCCCAGTCCTGTGAAAGGCGGAGTTGATGCAAAAGAGTTGTTCCACCTGTATATCTTGTTATGGATTCAAGATAAGCGCTTCTCTTTGCTTGAGTCATGTAAATTAGATAAGGTATGGAAATGTTAAGCAAATCATGTTAACATGATGTTCTTTTTCTTTGACGTTGCATTTCTTTTATGCAATTCTATATATGTAAGAACTCAAACAAACAAACCTGTGATTCGCTGAGCTTTCAAAATGCAGCTTAGCATTATCATTTGTAATGGTCCTCTCACCTAAGGCTTTATGTCTAAAGATTAGTTGGCCGCAGAATAGAATAAGGTTTAAACTATCAAATCGTATAATGGGAGTTTAATTCCGTTTCTTTTTATTCCTTTCTTTGTTTGTATAGACATAATATGGTCTTATGAGAAAATGTAATCCAGCATTTTATATTCTTCCTTTTTTTATTCCTTCTCTTTTTCATAGGATTCATTTGCATATTTGATTGCGCCCTGCATATATTCTATTTGGAGTGCATCTTTCATTTTCCAACGTAGAAGTTTGGTGGCTTCTGCATTTTCACATCCATAAAATTGAAATAAGACGATTTAAAATTGTTTTCTTTTGCTAGTATCTTAAGGATTTTATTGAAGGATGCTTCAAGGGATACCAGCATCATGCTTGAAGAAAGTTCTTTAAATATTTTTTTGCATGCAGGTTAAATGGTCAGGAGTTAAAACACAACATTCTACAACTCCTTTTGTTGATGATATGTATGATCGGCTGAGGGAGACCTTACATGAATATGAAGTCATCATATGCCGCTGGCCAGAATATGTTTTTGTGCTTGAGAATGTATGTTTACCAAAAGGGTGATTATACCATAATTTTTATTTTCTTATCTGTTGATTATCATTTTGTTATATTTTCTCACTGACATGCTTCTTGTTTGGCCTCAACCAAACATCTGTTTTGGTGATCCAAATCTTGTTTGGTGCTCATCAATGCATAATATTTTTTCACCTCATTTGAAGTGTGGTTGGGAGGTTTACGAGATAAAATAAATTTGCTATAATTCCTATGATCAATGAAAAAAGAGTGAGTGGTCCCAAAGATGATGTTACTTTACATTTTATTAATTTTGGTACCTGTTATCAATTCTATCCTCTTGATGAATAGACCATTTCATATAGCCAAAAAAAAAGTGGGATATCAGAAAGAGGTGTCGACTTGCATTAGTTATGCACTAAGGAGGCTTTAATTAAAAGAAAAGATATTAAACCTGTTTGATTTATTTGGGTTGTTTTTATGAACAGGCTATCGCTGATGTAGAAAAGGCAATATTGGAAGCTTTGGACAAGCAATATGCAGATGTCCTATCACCATTGAAGGAAAATTTGGCGCCTAAAAAGTTTGGCCTCAAGTATGTCCAGAAACTTGCCAAAAGGTCTGTATGTGCCTATGCAGTCCAGGATGAGGTGAGCCATAACTCTTCTAATTTTTATATTTCTTTGGATATTCAAATTCTCATTTAATACATTTTGCTCTTTTCAGCTGGGAGTTTTATTGAACTCCATGAAAAGGATGCTTGATGTCCTGCGCCCCAAGATAGAAAGTCAGTTCAAGTCTTGGGGTACTTGCATCCCTGATGGTGGAAATAGAGCTCCTGGAGAGTGTCTTAGTGAAGTATCAGTGATTTTAAGAACAAAGTTCAGAAATTATTTGCAAGCTGTTGATGAAAAACTTGCGGAGAATGTAAGTATACTTCCAATTTAATAGAGCTCCTATTAATTTTTTGTTAATGTGTCATGATGAAATATAAACTTGAAAGAAACAGATATATACCCGTAAAAGTCTCAGTTGCAATTAAGGAGTAATTGTTCTTGAAGAAGGCTAAGCATGAAGTTGTTACAAACATAGATGTTTTTCAAGTGTGACTGAATGGTAGAGATAGAGAATCAATTAAGACAGTGTTTAAGAATTGTGTTTGTATGAATGTTTTGTTTCACAATGGTTCAACCCAACTGATGCCTCTCTACTGGACATGGCTGGTTTCAATTACCATGTACATGTCCTTATCAGTTTCACCCTACTTTACAGTCTGATTTCTGAAGTAACCATTTGATTCTAGTTCTTTGATTCTGGTGAAATTTTAACTTTATTCGAAGTTTTGGATATTGATGTGATCTGTCTTTGATTTGGTTCCTTTATGTTACTCCAGACCAAGTTACAGAATGCAACAAAATTGAAAAAGATTCTCCAAGATTGTAAAGAAACCGTGGGGGAGTCTGATATACGAAGTAGAATGCAGCCACTGAAAGACCAGCTAATAAGTACAATAAATCACCTACATACTGTCTTTGAGACTCGTGTGTTTGTTGCTATCTGTCGGGGCTATTGGGACCGAATGGGACAAGTAAGTTACATTCTGATTGATCTTATTGAAAATTTGCGGTAAGACAGCAGTTTTTCAAATCCATAGAAAATCTTAAATGATTTTTCTTCTGATACAGGATGTTCTAAGTTTCTTGGAGAACAGGAAAGAGAATAGGTCATGGTATAAAGGTTCACGGATTGCAGTGTCTGTAAGTACTTGGCTTTACAACTTTAGAAGGTCAAGTTGTCTAGTTTTAGTCTTCACTTGCATTAAGGCGAAGTGATTACAATTGAAACAACAAAACTTGCAGTAGCCAAATATTTAGGGATGTACTTCCCGTGAAGTTGAATTGGTCCTATAATTTCATAGAGTAATTGATCTGTGAATTCATCATCTTGACTGAATGGGATTGTTTTATAATGGAACTTTGGGGACGTCTCATAGCATATACTTGGAATTGTGGAAGCTCATGAATATAGTATACAAGCCCATATCATAGGTCCCAACTTTCTCAGTGGTTCCATTTAGGTAGTTGACAAATACATTCTAAGATTTATTTCATCCTTCAGTGTGGAACAACATCATAGGTCCCAACTTTCTTAGTGGTTCCATTTAGGCAGTTGACGAATACAATCCAAGATTTATTTCATCGTTGAGTGTGATTTCTCTGGTTTCCCAGTAAACAGAGGTTGTTGACCTAATCACCTTCCTGATGATATTTAACCCCTCTTTTTTGCAGATATTGGATGATACGTTTGCCTCAGCGATGCAGGAGCTAGTTGGAAACGCTCTACTGGAGAAAGACCTGGAGCCCCCTAGATCTATCACGGAAGTGCAATCAATGCTCTACAAGGATACTCCCAATCATAAGGGTAACACCTACTACTATTAGGGAGATAGTAACTGTTTGTAGATATAGAGTCAGGGAAATGTGCCACTTAGAGAACCTTTTGCTTGGACTTTGAGATGAAATGATCTCCTAACTCCTTGGCATACTGCCACATAGATGGTGAAGTTCGCCACAAGTATCTGTCAATTTTGTTAAGAGAGCAAGCGACTCGACTGCTCCAATTTCACAATTCTGTTCTCTGTCCGGTTCATCTTATATAAATATATATAAGATAAACATATAGAGAGTACTGGAAAGTTGGAATTTCACATTTTTGTAATCCACAATATATATAGTATATATATAGCTCTTCCTTTCTCCATTTCTTTTAGTCGTTCTGTAACAAGCACATGAAGATGTTACTGAGAATGAAAGCTTTTGGGATAACAAGCAGTTTGATATTCTCCAAAGAACTACCATTGCTGCTATTGCTTAGGTAGTATTCCGTACGCCAGAATTAAACAGTGTAGAATGTAGATGTCAACATTTCCTCAAGCCGTGCATCAGAGAGAAGCACCACTAATGACATCCAAAACAATTGTGTACACGATACGAGTGGATTGAGAAACAAAGAAGAACCCTTCGGGGATTTTTCAGGTTAAAAAAGGAGAAAAAGTCTCCTAGTTCATACTATAAGGAATTATAAGGAATGGCGCAGGGCTCTATATCAAAATGCTTTCGCGAATTTTGTACGGCTGGAGTGAAGCGATTTCTTTATTAAAAAAAACATGGCTCAAGCTATCAATTAATTCAATTCTAGCGTAAAGAACCTTCATGGCTTAGGGTGGCTATTCAAGGCACCAGATTACTTGTCGTCTGAAAAAAAGTCTTACTTAGCTCAAAGATTACGCTCGCTCCTTGCCTGGTTGGTACCAGTTTCAGACCAGGAAATCTATTATTCTTTAGTCATTTTGCCAAGTGCAATACAGAAAGGCCATTGTGCCTTTAGACGTTTGGCTTCTCTATTCTTGTCTTAATCTAACTATAACGTAAAGCCACGATTTCAGCAGTTAAACTAGTTTTGTATGCACAAAATTAATTGATGTATAACTATTGCAAACTGATAATTATTGCAGGTCTCAAACTATTGCAAACTGATATTCCTGATTGCTTAATAACATTTTTATATTTGATTTGAAACTAGTAACTTAAATGGTCTTTTCTTTTATAACGAGTCAAAAAGTGTGAACTAACAATTTTATCTTCGTCAATAACTATGCTGACATGTGAGCCTAATCAATCAAACTGTAAGAGCCAAGGACTGAAGAAGTTACAAGCAGATAATTAATGAATTTGAATTGCACTCAGAATTGCTTAGGGGGCAGAAATATTTACAAGATTAATTTGACACGGAAATCAATGAATCTGTAACACCCAAAGAAGGGCATTATCGTTACATAATTTTTGAAACACCAAGCCGCATTGGCAGCGCAAGCATAAATACAACAGTGAATCCCAACACAAACTATTCTCCTAGCGCCACAGACAAATCACAGAAGCTTCGATATAATGTGACACGAAGTCCAGAAGGCTTTAGAAGCAACCCTATGGAGAACGGGGTTTTGGTATATCCTGTCAGGAAAAAGACCATGAGGAGGTAAGAGCTCAGTAAAACATAATCAGAGAAAAAAAGAAAAAGAAAAAAAGGAGCTGAACCATAGCAAAATGAAACAATCACCAGTTTGAGAACAAAATAATGCAGGCAAGATAAAGCCATGGACTTAGTAACAAATAAAATAGTGTACCCGATGGCAGTTGCCCCCCAGGAAGCTACATTATAAATGACTTTGCTTCCATCCCATGCTTTCCGAAGCTTTCCTTTTTTCTTCTTTACAGAGAAGGTCTTGCTTAGGGCTGTAATGTAATTTGATATAGAATGTCAGAACTCGAAATCACTGAAAACCAGCCTTGAAACAGTTGATGTGTAAAATTTATTTGGAACAGAAAGACCGCAAGAAATATATTTAAGTGTTAGCACTGGACTAGCCAAAAATCAAAGTTTATCAGAAGCTTGGTTTCAAAAGCTAATCAGTAAAGTTCAGTCTTGAAGGTTTCATTAAGATACTAGTGTGAAATAAAAATTGCAAGGTACCCCTTGCTAAAATGAAAGCTAAACTCACCATCCTGAAGTTGATTAGGGGTCATATTCTGCACGCAAACAACACCCAAATAAAAATGTTAGATGGTGAATAGAACAGGCTTTTGGTATATCATTTCTATAACGAAGCCAAACTCTACCAAGCAGAAACTTTGCTTACTTTGGTCTTTTTAACAGACAACAAATATTCTGCCATGAAGCATGCAATACCATCCACTATATCTTCTTCCCTAACGAGAACGTAATCTTCTCCATCCCCAATATTTTCACTTTCCCAAATATCATTGTAATTGACCATGTCCCAAGAACTACCTTCTTCAGCTACAACAAGGACATTGCAGTTAGGATATGAAGAGCAGGTTTGATTACTCTAAACCTAAGCATAGAGCTTTCTAAACCCTGAACTTCAATGTGCTAAAAAAGCTAGCATGCAATGCAACAAGAAGAAGTCAAAATTTATATATTCAACTAAATTCTAACAAAGATTGTCTTAGGATGCATACCAGCATTATTTTGTGGAACTGACACTTGTGCATACTCTAAATTCTCAAGGAAGTTGGCGCACTCTAACTTCTTAAGGAAGTCGGGTCCTTCAACTCTAGATTTGAGAAGATCACACAGCTGCATTAAGGAATATGAACAAAACACATGAAATCTGAATTAGAATTTTCTAAAGATATGCTCAACTTATTGAGCCACCACTAGTGCATAACAAATACAAACATTTGCAAATTGACTGAAGGAAAATTCTAAGGCTATTTTTTAATCTCGATGCAAACTATATATTCCTGACCATATCAATATCATTACCAATCAACACATAAGTTAACATTCAAATTACGATATTAGTAGCATTCAAGGTTCACATACTTAAAATGTAGAGAGCATCATAATTCCTAAAACATTAGACACGCATACTCAACTAGAAGTTAGGTGCCAGAGCTGATTGAAATTCTAGAAAAGAACATAGAGTCTAAGATGAACACAACAGCATCTCGAACTATTAAAATAATGTTTATTTCATACACAAACCAACCTAAAACTAGAAAAGACCCAAATTTTTCTAGAAATCAAGCATAATATAAGCTAAATCTCCACCAAAAACACAAAAATCTAATCAATTTAAGCATTCAAACCGCATCATGTAATCTTCACAAGCTAAATTGAACAATATTCATAACACACAAATCTCAAAACACTTCCACTGAAATTAAAAATAAAAAAATTAAATAATCGTTACACACCTCATCAGCTTCTCGATCGGCGCGCGAAACCGTCGATCCTTCGCGGCTGAGCTCCTCCTCAGACTCGGCTCCTCTATCGTCGTCATCTTCTTCATCAAATTCCTTACTGAGCGACTGGAGAGCTATCTGACACTGCTCGAGCACGGCCTGCAAAGTTTTCCTCTTGACACGAACCTTCTCCTTCTCCTCCTTTATCTCCCTCCCTGCAGCAATCGATAAGGGATTCGAATTCCGCTCCTCGATTTCCATCGCTCCTTTAATTTAATTTGATTTTAATTGTGAAACCCTAGATTTGAATTGCCGGTGCCAAGATGTCGGCGGATGCAGAAATGGTAGAACTCTGTCTGGCTGGGATTTGGCATGTGATTGCTTTTCTTTTGCTTGTTGTTTCTGTTGTTTGTATTGTGATGCAATTGCAATTTGCAAACCAAGTAGGAAGCAAGTAAATTGTAAATGAAAAATTTTAAAAAAAATACAAAAAAAACGTAAAACTAGAACCAAAAGCGGAGCTTCCTAAAAGCCGCCGTAGCCTTTTTTGAGCTACATGTTGGAATTGAGGTCCAGTGGGTTGCTCTCAATTACACGGAAATGTTTTATTTTTTTAATATAAATATAGAAATCTTTCCTTAATTACGTTTTTATCTGTACTTATCTCTCCAACCTCAACTCACCTCCGCAGCCAAATCAGCTTTTGACTACTAGTAATCCCCTCTTTTTAGAGCTTTCTTTGCGTGTAGTAATTTACATAGGAGGTGAATACGTACAACTCTGTATTATATTTTTTAGGTGATTATTGAAAAATAACCAAATTTATAGGACACTCAAATAAGTTTTTTATTTCAATAATTTATATATCTATTAACCAATTTCACCTTAATATGTAGTTAATGTGTAATTAACGAGTTATTAATAAGTGATTAACAGATTCACTAGATAAATCTTAATATTATTGAAATAAACTATTTTTTTAATCCCTTTCAATTATGGTTATTTTTCAATAATTCTATATTTTTATTACTATTTTTTTAAGTGTATCTATAATTATATTATTGTCCACTCATTTATAATCATTAAAATAACCTATTAGGTTTTGTAGTCAAGTTACATGATTAATTTTTTCAATAATGCATTATGGAAGTATTCAATGATTATTGGATAACTTCTAATATAATATGTTGGATATTTGTCAAAGATGCAAGTAATTAACCTATCAAAAATAGTTATTCGAGTAGTACTTTATAAAATTTCAAATGTTCAATTTTACGATATAGTTACTATATTAAATTTTATTGTGTGATGCTATGCCTATGAAAAATATCCTTTGGTTAACGTAGTAGGAAAAATCAAATCAAATAAAATAACAAAGTCTTTACCTGAAAGGCTAGTCTTGCATGTAGCCGACTAGCCAAGGAGCCATGTTGCAGAGAGCACACCTAAAGTTAGGCTACTTGAGGTGGGCCTAAAATTGTCATATCAGTCAAAGCTGAACATTGGGCCTAGACTTGGTGCATTTGCAGGGTGTACCAAAACACTGGGTTGGGCTTAAGCATGGGTATAGGGTATATAGACCACGTCTCATGTTGCATAACGATCCACCACTTGTTTCATTCATAATATCAAGATTCAAGATTTCGAAGATTGAAATTAGTTGAAATGAATATGTGGAAAGCCTTATTACGAGCTTTCCCACATAATGTATTAATCATAGACATTTTGGCTTATGATTCAATTCATGAGTACACGATATGCCAACGGGTTGGTACTATTATTTGACTATAGTTAAGGATGCAACTATTATTTAATTCTAGTTTAGTTATTTAGAGTGTTGTGGGAAATAAGTTTACATTAGAGATAATGTTCACCTTCCTTGAATGTAGAGATGAGAACGAGAAAGCTTGTGATTGTAACTTATGTTGGAAGTCAGAACACTTGACATATTGTTAATGTGATGCTTAGTATCTGTTGTTAACAGAGTCATGAAGCTTTTAATGGATCGGATAATAAAGCAAGAATAACCTTATAGGCTCACCTATGGCATAAAAAAAAGTGTCTTATTTGAAAGGGTTTTGATTGTGAGCCTTGATGGCATGTTAGACTTCATAGCTCTATGGCTATAATAAGTTTGATTATACATTCATATCTTACAATCTTAATTAAAAAGAGATTGGTATTCCATATGTGAATTTTTTTTTTTTTTTATCAACAATTAATCTGCTAGACGATAGTTTTTTTTAGGATTAAAGAAAAAATATAAATTATTCATAAGCTAAAGTTGAATCTAAACTTGCTATAATGGAATAAGAATGTATATATAGTTGATTATGAGAGTGGGTTGNGTGATGATCAATTTTCAAAATGATCTTCATCAGATGTTTGACCTTAAGAAATGGGTCGTTGCAATAGTAATAAGAATAATTTGGCAAAATGAAGACCGATACATTTAACTTTGAAGCCTCTAGTACAAAAACAGGGTCAGGCAGCCTAGCCCATCCAGTTCCAGTTGCGCAACAACCGCAGCAAATGAATGGGAACTGGGAATGAAATTGAGACTTTGACCCTTCAACCTGTGACATTGATTCATACACTGGAAGAATTTTTCCTTTCCTCACAATATATTTGCGTAACTAGCCCGTTGCGGCGCGACCTGCTTTACAAGTCTTGAGCTCATTGCGGTTTCAAATAGACTAAACGTGCAGACGGGGTTCAGTATTCAAAAGTACATAATTGATAATCAGCTATAACATAAACTGAT
>JANKKB010003498.1:35909-48994 GCA_026225775.1 Bursera palmeri
AAGGATGTTTCTCTGGTCTTGATTTTCAATAGTTGCCTTATGCTAATGACATGGTCATTTCATTTGTACTTAAGGCTGAAACGTTAGAGGATTTGCATGAGTGGAAGACTGCATTGGAGAATGCTTTAGCAAAAGCACCTAGTACTGCTGTGATGGGGCAAAATGGCATCTTGAAAAATGATCAGGCTGAGGCAGCTAATGGTTCTGTGGATCAGTGTATGCTCTTCTTATTTCATAGTCATGTTACTATTATATTTTACAACTGTTCTTTGTACACCATTATAATTTTTGTTATTATCCATGGCGGCTTTGTTTCTACCAACTTCCCCCCTATTTTTGACACTTTATTAGGATATGAGTTCTCCAGTGACTTGTTTATTCTTTTTTCTGATGATAAATGGAACTTGACATTAGAAAAGAGTAAGAAGATACAAAATTCTACTGAATGTCTACAGGGTAATTATAAAAGAAGTACACTATAGTAAAATTATACTCAAAATTTGTACCTCAAACCAATATAGCACCCCCAAGAGAGAGAGAGAGAGAGAAAACAAAAGTTTTCAACTCCAAACTGCAGGCTAACCCATATACTATTAAGCTTTTCATCCATTTTTCCTTTAAAACTGTGGCTGTCTCTCTCTTGCCATATCACCAAAAATAATGCCAGGATTTCACATTTCCATCAAGTTTTGGCTTTTTTCCTGCTTCTGAAAGCAAAAGTGTTGTCCATCAGTAAATTTTTCACAACTGACAGGATATACCCTGAAATTTTCACAACTTGTTCATTCATACGATGCGCTTGACTGGATTTATTAGTGTTATATTCTCTGTTCATTCATACATTGAATTTTTCCTTGTGTTTCTTTTGCAGCAAATAATAAACCTGTTAAATTCACAGTTATTGGTAGACCCATTTTACTTGCTTTGGAAGATGTCGATGGAACTCCCTCTTTTTTGGAAAAAGCCCTTAGGTTCATTGAAGAGTATGGTGTGTTCCTTTATTTATTTATTTTATTTTANNNNAAAAAAAAAATTGCTTCCTTTTTATTCTAGTATTTGCATCTATTTCATGTTTAAGGATGGTGTCATCAAGGTACCATAATACAATTAGGTTTTTTAAGATCGTTATAGACTATTATATTGTAATGGATGAATGATAGGAAAGCAGTCCAATCTTCTTTTATGGAAGTAAGGATACCACGGCATGTAAAGAGTAAACTCTCTAATTCTTTTTTTTTTTTTTAACCTGTTAACATCACAGGATTCATTGCTACGGAATTGCATTGTTATTTACTTTTACGTTTGAATTTCCAAAAGTTTAATTTCCAGTATGTCGAACTTTCAGTCGTCATTTCATTTTTTTATGCAAAAAAACTGTTAAATCATCATTCACTTCAATGAGTTGCTAAAGTGATCTTGGGAGAAATGAGTGATTAAACCTTTAAATTTTCTAAGGCTGATCTGTGAAATTGGTTGAGTGCATATATTAGATATATTTTCAATGTTCTAGTTCCTTGATTGAACTGTTGCTATGCTGAAGTGTATGTTTGAGACGATCTAACAATCAATAAAAGAACTGTGTTCTTTTTCATTAAGGAAAAATTTGAGACTTTCACTGTCAATCAACTTTTGGGCTTGTGCTTCACTTCATCTTGCTTTAGTATTTCTTTGTGGAGGAACAAGTTAATCATTGATCTTAGTTTGAAGTTACTACTGACAATAGTGATTCCAATTGTTCTCTTTCTTTTAAATGTTCAAATCTGATTATTTGAAGTACATTAACAGGAGTCAAAGTCGAAGGGGTCTTAAGACAAGCTGCAGATGTTGACGACGTTGAACGCAGAATTCGGGAATTTGAGAAGGGTTTGTTCAGATACACTGTGTTCCTACTAGTTTTTCAATATTCTAATTATATCTAAATACAGATGTGATTGTTTTGTCCTTTTGTCAAATTTCAAAATTATATGTTCTGATGTACTGCTATTTATGATTCTAGAGTAAATGCAGATTTCAAAGATAGATTTGTGAAAATAATTCTGATAAGTCTCTTCTGTAATATCACCCTTGATTGCTGGTGTAGTAGCATAAATAAATAAGTCATAGTTGCATGGTCATTTCGCAGAAATATGTTTTCTTCAGATTCATTCCATTGCATTTTAAAATTTTCTTGGTTCTGTTTTCTTATTTAGGAAAAACTGAATTTTCTCCTGGGGAGGATGCACATATTGTTGCTGATTGTGTCAAGGTACATCCTCTTAGCCACGCCAATATATTCTTTTCCTTTTTATTGATTGCACCATATAGTGCTTATTATTATTGCCTTAACGCATTTACCCAGTATGTCATTCGGGAGTTGCCGTCTTCTCCAGTCCCTGCATCTTGCTGCAACGCCCTGCTAGAAGCACGTCGTAAGTCTGCTGTTGAAGTGCTTGTTCTTATCATCTTTGACTTTTTATTTTGCATCTTTTATTCAGTTTGAACACATATTGTATAACAATTAAAAAGGGTGAAGGATGTGTGATGAGTTACTAATGTATAACTTGTTTATTTAAAGTCACTTTACATGTATTATATAGAGCTTTCATAGTGGTTAGTTAGGCCACTTTGTTACCATTTCTTTTCAGATAAATTCTTATCTAACATTTCAAATGTATACTTTTAAGATTAAGTTAATATTAATAGTGCTTAAGATGTTTTGGTTTTATAAATTTTTTGAATGTTTGAATATAATACAATGTAAATTATATATTCCAAATTTGTCCAACAACTTATTCTGCAGCGTCTTTGTTTGTGTACCTTTAGAAGATTGATGTTTTAGTTCGTTTTTGCTGATGAGTTAGTATATATATATATATATATATACTTTCACTTTGAGATTGTTATATTTGAGCTTTAACCTGTGATATTTATTTTCAAAAATAGGTTTTGGGCTGTGTTCTTCTATTGACTTCCATGGTGGGAAATTTAAGTCCTTGAATTGTTTACTTTTTTGGCACCAATCCATTGATATTTTCCAAATTTTAGAGTTTGTGTTGCCTGCACGATTATTCAGTGGGATATACTCCTTGATATAGCATGAGTAGATGATTGCAGACACAAGGTTCTTAGTTTTCCAAATCTGGATTTTGCAACATGGAGTTTGGTTCATGAGCCACTTGTCTTTGTATGGGGTGCTTAGGAGTAATTTTAACTAATTATGGACACCTTGGAAATTGTTAATATTTGACCTTTATATCTATCATGATCTGGTTTATTTCCTCTCAGAATTGGATCCTTAATGCTTTTTCAAGTTATTAAAAAATCTTAGATTTTGAGGGAAATGCGAGGCATGGGGCTAGGAAAAGCTCTTACTTTACCCTTTTGTTACTGGATTAGTAGTGTTAACAGGGTTAATTTTCAACCAATACATTTTGGAATTTTGTGTATTCCTTGTTATAATGCAGCATAAGGTTTCTCTGTACTTAAATTATTAGGCTTCCTTATTGTTCAGCATTTTGTTTTATAACAGTATACTGGATTTTTAACCGGATCTTTTACTATGACTAGGAACCGAACGTGGTGCTAGAGTCAATGCTATACGTACTGCAATATGTGAAACATTCCCTGAGCCAAATCGTCGCTTGCTGCAGAGGTCTTTATTTCATAATTTTATGTGCTAATGTTTCTTTTGTGTTATTCCTTGTACTTTGGAGTTGTAGTGGAGCTGGGGAAGGGTGGTCCCTTATTGTTGGTTTTCTGTTTATTACATGATTCTGGTGGATATCTTGTCCGCATTGTTTGCATCTCTTCTTATTTATCCAGTAAAAAGTTCCTGTTTGAAAAGAAAAAAAGGGAAAAACTGACCGCAGATAATATGAAGTTGCAGTGGGTCTTGAGATGCAAAATTGTTGCAATAAGTCACCCCATTTTAATCCCATTTCTTTCGAGTGACCAATTTGTGCAATTGCTTGATTTGGCGCCTAGTCACATCTCCCCAAATTTTCAATCTGTTTATTTTTCCGTGTGTTCAGAATACTTGTGATGATGCAAGCTGTAGCTTCTCACAAAAATATGAATCGAATGAGTACTTCAGCTGTTGCAGCTTGCATGGCACCCTTACTTCTTCGTCCCCTTCTATCAGGCGAGTGTGAGATAGAAACTGATTTTGATGTGGGTTGTGATGGTTCTGCTCAACTTTTGCAAGCAGCTGCTGCAGCTAATTATGCCCATGCCATTGTCATAACATTATTGGAAGAATATCATAATATATTCGGGGTAAGTGTAATTATTTCTTATTTTTGTTGTTCTAACATGACCTAAATATTCACCTACAAGTTTGGGTTACGAGACCTTAACTTATTTGAGATCTGATTGTCAAATTCCTCTTTGTTGTACCAGTCAATTGCCATTATGATCTGGAAGCTTCTCTGATGTTCCTAATCATGGACATTTCAGATGCAGCCAACTGTACATGAGTTACATTTGAGTCTAAATCAACTTTACAAGATCCTCTTGATTCTATGTTTGAATCCCATAAGCCATTTTCTGATTACATAGTCTTTTCACTAATTAAACGTTTTCTTTCTCGACTAGACCTGACTTTACAAATTTTTGTGCATGTGCGATACCCAATTAGAGTGCCTTTTCAATGGCAACAAGATATACAAGCTATTCTTTCCTCGAATCAGTAAAATAAAAATACAAGATGAATGAAATTAGTAAAATTTTGAATGTTATGGGGAATTTTAGCTTAAATAATGTGTAGTTCAGCAAGCACAGGTGTGACCCAGTTTGTATTACTTGGATAAAGCCAAATATTGAACAATTTTGACACTTATTTACCATATGTCTATTGTTAGAAGTCTTTTAATTTACTATAGTTTTGTGATTTTGAGCTTTATTGATTAGCATTCCTGTTGCAGGAAGGTTCTATGTCCCCTGGACTGTACTCAGACTCTGAAGAGAGTGGAATTGAGACAGAGGAGGCTACTGATGATGAAGAGTCCGATGAAGATGATGAAAATGATAATGCAACACAGGGGTCTGATGCATATACAGATGATGATCTCGAAAATGCTTCAAGTGGATCATGCAGTGAGAGTGGTGGCTCTGGAGGCAGTGATCTTGATGAAAATGTAAGAAACATAGCAATCAGGAAGGCATAATTATTCTTGGTCTTTTAAGTGCAGATTCTAGGTTCTTTTTATTTTTTTTATTTTACCTTTTTCCTGTTATGCATATATCATTGTTTGATGAATAATCAGATTAAAATATCTAAAGCATTCTGGTTTGCCCTTTGTTTTACTCATTTGTCTATCTACTGCATCACCCCTTCCCTCTTTTTCCTCGATATTTCTAAACTGTCCTTAAGTTCCTTAAACTAAAAATTTAAATCTACCTTTCCAAGGCCCTCCCATTGAATTCCTTTTGTTTATTAGTTTTCTCTTCTCCTTTGATATCTGTAATTTTAGCACAAATTTTGATTTCCTTGAAAGAATTTTATTTAATTCTTCAAAAGTATTTTTTGACCCTCCCTAGGAATGGAATATGGCAAACTGTCCAGAAGTGACCCCAGGACGGTGCTACTCAGCCATTGGAACCACAGGCCTTTCTCTCTGTTCTTCTATCATTTAACGTTATCTGTAACCTCAATGTTCTGGATGGTTACTGCTACAGATTTTACTGACACCATTGTGGATTATTATAACTTTGTTATATCTCATATAAATATCTGTGCTAGATTATTGTGTTTTATTAGGTGAGAAATAGTACCATTCTAACAGTGACCTCCTTAAAGATGCAGGATTTCAGCACGGGTTTCAAGTCTCATGAAACTGATGATAAGGCTGGAGTCAGTCAGAAGTTGTCATCAGCTCAACATGATGATGTTAAAAAGAGTGAGGACATTCCAGATCAGAGTGCAAATAATTTGGCAACACAAGCTAATGAATCTGCTGAATTATTAGGCGATATATCTGCAGAAACAATTCCAGATGATATATTAAATAGCCATGGTCGAGTCTCATGCATGCAGAAATCTAGTACCATGTCAAATTGTCCTCCACAAAGTCCTAGGCCGCATGCTGCTAATTGGGGAAGAACTGCTGTGAGTATAAGTTTTCTGAATCCTTGATTTGGCTTTTTTGAGCTCTTTCTAGAGGAACTTCGGAATTCCCATAAGTTCTTATCTGATTTTAATCGGAGTCCTTTCATATATATATATTTTTTTCCAACGAGTCCAGGCAAGGAAGAACCTTTCCATGGAATCCATTGACTATCCCATTGAGGAAGAGTAAGTGATGCGTCTATCTTCTCTGAAATGATTGCTTTATGTATATCAGCATATTTTACATTTTTATGATTCTTGTGTCTTGGTTAGTGTGATTTTATACTAGACACTTAATATTGTCCTCCAATGAAGTTTAATTATATAGACGTTCAAAGTGATTTTGAAACATGATTCGAAAGGGATGGACCCATAATGTGTTAAGACACAAGTTTTTCTACAGACACACTAAGTCTTTAATGATTAATGTAAAAAGTTTCAATTAAGCTTTCATGTTTAAGATACATATTTGATATATGCATATATATAATAGATTCTTCCAATTGATGGACATACATTGCAGAATTATTGAGAACTCGTTTCCTGTAGTGGCATCAAAATCTTTCTAATCTATGCATCCAATCTTTTGACCCATTTGCAGGGCTGAAATCCAGAGGCTTGAGGCCAATAAAGCTGACTTGCAAAATAGAATCGCAAATGAGGTAGAGACTTTAAATTTGAAATTCCTAGGTATACTACTTGGATTTATTTTAAAATTTTTTTTATAACTTTTTTTTCTTCCTTTTCTATTATAGGTAAAAGGAAATGAGATTCTGCAATCTGCTTTGGAAAAACGAAAGAAGGACTTGCATAAGCGCCGTCTAGCACTTGAGAACGACGTATGTTTCATTTTGGATAGCAGACTATTTTATGGTTTCTCATTTTTCTCTCAATTTATGCAAGGATAGTTAGGTCTAGACAAGTAAAGATTCACACCTTGACTATCTGGCATAAGTATGCTGTTAAATATCCCTTTAATACTTACAAACAATGGTAAAGATGTGCTTATGCCTTTGTTCTTCCTCAAATATCAATTTGGTTTTTGATAGCTGTCGTAAATTTGGTCTTGAAGAGTGTCGAAGAATAGTTTTGTATCACATCAATTGATACATCAATGTTCCATTTCTAGACAAATTTAGTATGAACGCTTGGGAAGTTCTTGTGTTTTTTACTTAATAATATTTTTCTCGTGAGGACTTAAATGCCTACATTTGATAACCCCAAGACGTGGGTTAAGTGATAAGAAGTTCATCACCCCATCATTGAGGTCAAGGATCCAAATTCCTCTAAGGTCATTTACTTGAGACATTATATTTATAAGTATACGTATGTATATACATATATAGATGTATATATATGTATCTACATGTAGATACATACATATATACACACACACATATATATATATATGTATACACATGTATGTATATATATACATATATATGGATATACATGTATGTATATGTATATGTAACAAAACACTGCATTTGATGATTACCATTACCTATCCTCTCTCTCTCTCTCTCTCTTTCTTATCTTCCTCTGGCATATAGACCATGCAGGAAAGGATGCCTGTAGATAAGAGTTACTATATATGAAAGCTATACTTATAGTTGCGTGAGAATTAAACTTCTTGCAGAAGACCTAAATGTAACAGTAGGTGCTGACAATTAACTATACTTACAGGTGGCTAGACTACAGGATCAGTTGCAAAATGAGAGAGGTAAGAAAACGGCTATAGAAGCAGTGCTTAACTCATCTCAGGGGCCCTTATGTTTTCCAGCTACAATTGATGAAAAGGTTAGTCACCTCAAAGTTAACTATTATAGTTGGTCTTGATTGTGCCTAAAATTTTTGACATGCAAACATGCTAAAGACAAAGGTAGAGCTTGAAGAAATAGTTCAGGCAGAATCAGATGTTTTTAATTTAAAGCGGAAGGTTGATGATCTTGGACTGCAGCTTACTCAACAGCTCCAAAAAAATTATGGTCCCACAGGTGATTCAAGCAATCAGCTCCAACAAATGTCAGCAAAATTGTATGTTCTTTGTTTACTTGGTTATTCTTCTCTTACTGCTTATTCTGTTGGGCATTATATCTATAATTCTTCTTAATTTTAAATGATCTTTGTAAGGTTGTAAGTCTTAGTCATAAGATACATACTTTAGTCGTATTAGGTTTATTCTCCAATGTTTTTACACAGATTATATTTTGTGCTTCAAAGCAGAGAGGGTGATCGTCTTTTACTTTCTAAGGTACTCATAAATTTATTTTATTTTGGCACAGCAAGGACAAACAATGGGATACTCAAACTTCTGCTACTTCACATGGATCTGAAAAGTCAACAAACAAGGTAAATTCAAGTTGGCGTTTGAGGCATATCTGTGAGGAATTGTTCACCTTAGACTTACTAATTTATTTATCTAAAATCAACAAACCAGGATAGTTGTCTGGATGAAGTGGTGGTAAGTGAGAATGAGAAAAAGCGGGAATCTACTTCAAATAAAAATCCACCTCAAAACCAGCAGCTGGATTCAATACATCATAGCAGCTCCAGGCCAAACAATTCCAGGAAATCTGGTTCAAAGGGTGAGGTAGGTTCTACTATCTCGATTATGATATCAGTTTAATTGATATGATTACCATAGAATTTGAACCCAAGCCTGTTGCAATACTTATCATTGAGTGGATGAAATTACTTTCATCTTCATATAACTATATCTTTTAAAGAAATGTTGCTCATAACTCCCCCGGGCCTTACTGTAACTTTTTGGTTGGTATGAGGAAATCATATATTTATGGTTGATGAACTTTAGAAATCTTATTGCCGATAATATTATTTGCTTTCTACACCTCTTCATCATTGGTATGCGTCACAGGGAGCCAACTCTACTTCTTCTGCACTGACAAAATTGACAAACCGACTCAACTTTCTGAAGGAACGGCGTAGCCAGATAACAAGTGAACTCCAAAATTTGGATAAAAACCGAGGTTCTGGTCAAGCTGGTCGAAGGCAAGATAAAGGTAGAGGAGCAGAACAACAGCAATCTGAAGCAGCAGAAGGTCAAGCTACAGAAAAAGGAAGGGAACGTGACGGTTTCCAATCACAACAAAACATGGACAAAGGGCAGGGAATGGAAGGCCAATCACTAGAAAATCCTAATAAGTTAAGGAAAGCAAATAGCCACACTCAGCAGAACGTGGAAGGAGATAGAAGGCCAGAAGGTCAACGTCAGCACAGTTTTGACAGAAGAGCTGAAGGTCATTTGAACAATGATGGTGACAGAAGTCGAGGAGCAGGAGGCCATCCTTCCTTTACATTCTCCAGATGATACCAGGTCTTCTATGACATCTCAGTCGTTGGTGCACATGCAGGACCAGTTAATGTCCTCAACAATTTTCAAATTTATCACAGCGCTTAGAAGATTGATTTTAATGTTCATGCTCAAGGAGACGTTCAAGTCCTGAAACCCAACCCCTGATGTACAGATCAAGCAACTTCTTGATGTTAATCACGGTTGTTAATTTTTTTTTGGTTTAGAGACAAAAAGCGGTGTTGTATAGTCATTTGCATCCTTTGTACGGGCACATGAAAATTTTTATATCTGAAGTTGCAAGACGCAATGCTGGGAAAGCCTATTGTGAGATCAAGCTTCTCTACTCGAGCTGAAATACGTTGTTATCTTGGACTCTGATTAAATATGAACAAAGTGTAAGCATAATTATCTGTTCTGATTGGATGAGTTGTATTATAAAACTTGCTTAATATTTGCTAACTATTTTATGTGGCCGAGACATTGTTCGCAGTGTTCTGTTTTTTAGGGGTTCAACAAAATTTTCATTATTGGCTGAACGTTTCTTAAACGTAGAATTATCAATATGTTGAGTTGGGTTACAGAAAATAAGGCTTAGAATTTGTTACATGACGGACGGATAAAAGATAGCCCTTATGAGGTGGCTCGAATCTAAGAATGTAAATTTCCGAATCACAGCAAGAAAATTTCTAATGAGAACTTTACCGCCAGTCAAGCTTATTGAAATTATAGAGCAACAGACTATTTGTAATGGAATAAGTAAACTAGATTAAAGGAAAACAACAAAAATAAATTCTTAATAATATTTTATCTCTTAAAAATATTAAAAATCTTAATCAAACTTAAAAATAAATAGTAAAGTTTAATTAGAGGACAAGCTTGCAAACCCCATCTCCCGCGTTGTTTCCCTCCCCGCCACAAAATACCTAAATAATTTTTAATTATGTAACTATCAATTATTAGCTAAAATCCTATCCTAGCAATATGTGAAACAATATCTGATTATCAAATGATTCTCTTGGATATCTTGTCCGCGTTGCTTTGTATCTCATGAATTGTGAGTAAAATCGGTAACCAATTTTAATCCCGTCTTTCGAGTGACCAATTTGTGCAATTACTTCATTTGGCTCCTAGTCAAATTTCCCCCAAATTTCAATACCTATTTTTTCCTGTTTTCAGAATACTTACGATGATGCAAACTGTAGGCTTCACAAAACGATGAATCGAATGAGTACTTCGCAGCTTGCATGGGTCCCCTCTTGCAGGATCAGTTAATGTCCTCACTAATGTTCAACGTTTATCACAGGGTTTAGAAAATTGATTTTAATGCCCATGCTCATGGAGATGTTCCAAGTCCTGAAACCCAACACCTGATGTACAGATCAACCAACTTCTTGATGTTAATCATGTTTGTTAATTTATTTATTTAGAGACAAGAGCTCCGTTGTATGATCATTTGCGTCCTATATAGGGCACATGCAAATTTTTATGTCATCTGAAGTTTTGCAAGGCTCGATGCTGGGAAAGCCTATTCTGAGATCAAGCTTCTCTACTCGAGCCAAAATACATTTTCATTTTGGACTCTGATTTAATATGATCAAGTGTACACATAATTACCTGTTCTGATTGGATGAGTTGTATCATAAAATTTTCATTATTGGTCGAACGTTTTTCAAAACGTAGAACGGTATCAATGAGGCTTTGAATTTTTTATGGCCTCAATAAAGCGGTGGCGCGTTCGTTTCCAGAGAATCCTAAGTGGGTACAACTGTTTCTCTGAATCGTATATGCCGATCAAAAAACAATTTCTACCTAGAATGATGACGTGGACCCCAGAAATAACCTCTACGATCCGAGTGGACTACGCTAATTTACGCGTGCCAACCACAAGTTTCGAGCATTTCGAAAGCCAGCTGATTGCGGACATTAAGGTCTACGATTTCCCAACTAAACCAGCCAACACGGTAATAAAATTCACTTGTCTAACAGCTGGTGCCTGAAATCAACCTTGTTCCAATTTTCTTGGAATTGGATTGGAATATTTAAGATTGTCAAATTGTCAAACATCAAAAACAATTAGGATAAATGGTTACCATATTATTTATTTTTTACTTGAATTTTTGTAGTTGTATGAATTAGATTTTACAGTGAAATTGAAATATCAATTTTAATATCCAATCAACTTAACTAGAAATTACTATATTTTTCATTAGAAGAACAATAACGCAAATTGACACGTCAAAAATAATCAAGAATGATAATCTATTATAAGTAAAACAATATTTGGCTTTCCTAACGCTTTCGTCATCATCATAATCAAAATTAAAACTCTTTGAGCAGCTTCCTTACTTGCTCTAGAGTCACAAACAGCACCACAGTGAATGGTCCCTGCCTGCAAATCGTAGGTATAAAGCCCTTATATAGGGCCATGGGCCCCTCTGCCCTAACAGTCTTCAACGCGCAATCTATGGCCCCACTATAAGGTGGCTTCGTCCCTCCCTCCAACTTCATGTTCATAACTCTCGTCTTTATCACGTCCACCGGATTCGACGCAACTGCAGCCACAAACCCCGCCGCGAAACTCGCCGTCACGTGCGTCCCCAGCCCGTCACGCATCACTCCCTTCTCCAATATCATTTCTTTTACTTGATCGTACGTTGCCAACTGCGAAGCTGTCACGATCATCGCGCGGTTCACCGTAAGCGATGAGCCGCGCCACAGGCTAGTAACCCCTTCCTGCCTCGACATTCGCTTGATCGCGTTGATTACGCTCGTGTAGTTACGGCGCTGAGGCGGAGGAAGCCTACCGTCTGCTTGCATTCGAACCATGGCGACGTCAGCGGGGTTACCCACAGCGGCGCCGACTCCTCCGGCGATTAAACCGGCGGCAATTTTCCTACTCAACGGCATGCTGTTAGAGTCTTTGTCAGTCCATTTCTGTTTAAGAACATCGTAAAGGCCCATGCGAGTGGTGGAGTAGAGCGTTTGCCGGAGCATGGTAGCAGAAACTCCGGAGAACAGAGCGGCCACGCCTTCGCTTTGGAGGATTTTGATGCCAACGGAGACGAGGACCACACGGACTGNGTCAGTCCATTTCTGTTTAAGAACATCGTAAAGGCCCATGCGAGTGGTGGAGTAGAGCGTTTGCCGGAGCATGGTAGCGGAAACTCCGGAGAACAGAGCGGCCACGCCTTCGCTTTGGAGGATTTTGATGCCAACGGAGACGGGGCCCACACGGACTGGTTGTGGAGTGGAAACAGGGATGTGGAGGGAATTAGAGGGAATATTAATGGTGGCGGAGTTGGAATGAAAAGCCAAAGCTGGACGAAGAGAATGGATTTGTTGTTGGTTGAGGGTTGGAATGGCGGCGTTTTCGCCTTGGAGTTGCATGCGAACTTTAATGAGATCGAGAGGGTGAGTGGAGCAGCCAGCCACGATTGAGGCAATGCCGCCCTCGACGAAGCCTTTGACACCCATGTTGGTTTTGGAAGATTAGAGAGCAAAGTGAAGATTAAAGACACTTGTGCATGTAATGGGTGTTGAGTGTTGCTATTTATACAAGGAGATGCTGGGTGGGGAAACGGGGAGGAAGTAGACACAAACGCGGCTTCGCTGGAAGTAGATGGTAGAGACTGTTTCTTAGCTCTTTGACTTCGACGCTACTCAAAACCTACTTTATGCACATGT